>JASDQU010736965.1:248283-258991 GCA_032191745.1 Picea mariana | reverse complement strand
TCCATGTCACCGTATGCTCTGCTACATGGCTATATCAACTGTCACATGGCACTTTTTCATTGGTCCATGGATCAACCCAAAAAAGAAAAAAATGAGTGACATCTGGCAGTCTCTAGTGCCGCAACCTCACCATGCTAACGTCATCATGATACACGTCACCTCCTGCATATGACATGTACACTGTATGGATGATGTTGTCATTTGTGTTGATGCTGACATCAACAGTATGGATGTTGACTCATCCCCTGCTGACTAGGCTAGGTTGGCCAAACTTTGACCGCAAATATATTTCAATCCATAACTTTGTTTGATGAGTTGTTTACGTAGTTGGAAGTATTGTGACACTCTCTTCATAATGATGCCACGTTCACTGAGTTTTAAGGACTTGAATTTTTTCCCTTTCTCTGTCTACTAAGGCCATTCTAATCTTCCTGAGTTTCTTCAGTGAGTTCTGAGCTGTCCTTAGTCTTCTCTGTTTCATTTTTGGATCACGCCTTCCCACTGAGATATTTTTGGACCACCCAAATCTTTCATCAATCAATAGATAAGTGAAGGAACAATTCCCTCACCTTGTCCTTCTCAATCCACTTTGCTTTTCTTGGATGTGTGCCCTTTCAGCCCACTCAAAGATAATCAACATCACCCCTGCGTGATGTCCTCGTCCTTCTGTCCAGGATAATATCTTCCTTTAACTCATTCAAGTACTCATGAGAAAACTCATCAACTCAAGGTATTGAAGCTTCCTCATCATGATCCATGATCATGGGAGGCTAAAAAAGTTTCAATTTCTCTACATTTACAACTGAGTAGATCTTCATATAAGGTGGAAGATCTAGACGAAAATAATTGGTACCACTTTTCTCCAAAATAGTGAAGGGTCCATAACAAATGGGCTTGAGTATCTTGCCTTCACACTTCAATCTTTCCTTTCTGATGTGAATCCATACCTGATTTCCAAGATGGAATTGATGATCAACCCTTTGTTTGTCATGCCGAGCTTTATACTGTGCTTGAATGGTCTCCAACTATTCCACGACTTCTTGGTGTACCTACTGGATCCTCTGGATAAACTTGCAGGCTCCATCTTCATTTCTTTCTTCATTTGAATCGACATGACTAGATGGGTCTACTAGAAATCCCTGCTTGCATACGATATGACCTAAAAGCACTCCAAATGGTGATAAGAATATGCACTTCTTTAGATTCAAGGCAATTTGACACTGCCTGCATTTATCCAACATTAGCCTTAGACATTCAATATGATTTTTTAGTCAACTAAAAACAGTCTAATCATCAAAATATGCTTCTAGAAATTTATGCAAAAAACTCCTTGAATGCTTCGACCACCACCCTGGAAAATATGGTTGGGGCATTCTTCAGTCCAAATGGCATCACTGTATATTGGTAGGATCCCCATTCTATTTCAAATGTGGTCTTGTGGTGATCTTCCTTAGCAATCCATATCTGACGGTATCATGAAAATCCATTTGTAAAAGAATATACTTCCTAACCTCCCACATTATCTAACACTTCGTCAGTGAATGGTGTAGGAAAGGGATCATGCAAACAAGCATCATTCAGCTTCATGATATCTACACATATCCTTATTTCTCTCATCTTCTTGTCTTGCACCACCATAGGGCTAATCCATTATGATTCCTCCACAGGTTCTATAATTTCTACTTCCAACATCCGGTCGAGCTCAATTTTCACTTTCTCCTTATATTTAGGGTTCAGTCTGTAGGGTATTTGTTTGACTGGTATTCCATATGGTTTCCAAGGGATCCTTGTCTCTCCCATATGCCCTTTAATTCCCTTCATATCAGTGAAATTGGTTGGAAACAAGTCCTGATATTCATGCAGTAATTTTGTAATCTTGTCATGGCAACATCCCAATAATCTGCAACATTGGCAAGCTTTGGTGTTTGTTTTGTTCCAATATTGACCTTCCTAATCTTGATCGGTTGTCCAATGAATGGTAACTCAATTCCTGGTCCTTCCACATCTCTTTGGCCTTCTGTTTCTGCGATGTTCACCTTTCTTCGATCATCATCTTCATCAGCATTGATGTTATAACAACCTTGCAGTTTGTGTAGAGGCGCAATCCATTCATCCTCTTCTTTCTCCAAAGGGGGGTTAGATGCCTCTTCAAACACTTTCTATCTTACAATTTGCAATGCTTGATCTATTGAAGGATATTGACTTTCAAATAAGAAGGTGGTTACAAAATTCTGAGTCATACCTTCCCAATCTATAGTGATCAGACGCAGCTCTGCTTGAAGGTACCAATTGATAGGTATCGTGTCCAGTTTGTTAATGAATTTGTGCACCCACTACTCTTGAGGGATGTTGCTTCAGGTTTCTTCACAACTTTGCACATGATCCTTTGGGCATCTTCGACCTATGTACCAAACTTCAAATCCTTCTACTTTTTCTGAGAATCGTGTTGTCATCAAGGTACAACATTGTATCCAATCTATAATGTTGTTTTTGTGTGTCTCCCATCATATTGTTAGGGTTTCTTTCAGGGCCTCATCCATTGCCAACAATATTTGTTCCAATGGTACAGTTTCTTCACAGTCTGACAAGAAGGTTTCTAAAGGATTCAAACCATTAAGTTGATTCAAACCATTTGTACAGTGCCAGACATGGAAAAAAGTAAGGGCACTGTACAAAAACCATTAAGGCTTTCTTACCTCTTTTCCTTCTCTTGGAAAAGAAAACTGATTAAATGCCTATGGCATTCCATATTCCCTTACTTTTTTCCATGTCTTTGATGAAGAGCCTGGTTCTCCTTTGAAATCTTTTCTTGCCTCCTCAAATATTTGTCTTTCTTTCTTTGCATCAAAATTTTCAATCTTCTCTGCAACTTTCCAGACTCCTGAGTCTTCTGTAGTCTTACCTTGGATCAGTATGTCTTCTCTGATAATAGCACCTCATCTGGTTATAACAAAAAATATATGGTTTTCTCCGCGAGGTTCGACATATATCAGTTGTACTTGAAGATTATTTTGAGGTCCTCTTCTCTCCTAAAGCTTAGCTAGCAGCACAGGACAATCTTCTATAACATGCTCAAATGAGTTGTAGTATTTGCAAGTCATGCAAGGGTTCTGAAATTCCCTTGTGAGGTGTCCTGGTTGTGTGCATTTATAACAGATGATCTGTCCTTGACCTCGACCCATACCTCCTCCTTGTCCTCATCCTCTGAATCCACCATGAGGGTTGAATTTTCCTCTCCCAGGGAAGTTGTACTGCGTAGTGTTTCCTTCTTGTTGCACTTCACCTTGAATTTTGTATATATCTTTTGATATTTCATGCATGAGATCATAAGCCCTAAAATCCCTATCATCATGTCCTATGGACTTACAGAATGTGCAATACAAATTTGTGGGTGTCTAAACATACTTTTTCATGTAGTAGCATTCACCAGTGCGATGTCTATTTTTGCATACTTCGCACTAGGGTAAGGTGATATGCTTCAAAGGGATCAGATCTCCAGAGGTGAAGTATTCATGGAATAGGGGACATTGTTTCTTGTCATGGCCTTTTGATCTGCATATGAAACACCATATTTCTTCTCTTTTCTCTTTTCCCTTGTCTTTTTTCATATCTTTGACCTGCAGAGACAAACTAGTTAGATGACTCAAGATCTGACTCATACCTGAGATGGATTATCCCATAGGGGTTGATTCTAACTTCATGGTGATCTCTAATGCCTCAACCTACAGAATAATCTTCTGTTGCATCAGAGGAACTCTGATGTCTGGTAAAAAGGCAACAATGAACCACTCTTTGTTCTTCTCATCTGGGATCTGAAAAGTCAATCGACCCGTTAAGGTCTTAAATCTCTGGTCAAATTTCCAAACAAGCTCAGCTACCTTTCGTTTGATCTCTTTCATATTTGTAATACATTATGACTCTAATTTGGGTTCCTTGAACTCCAAACTCAAAGCATTTTTTATCTCATTCAGTGGCTTAGGTTGTGCAAGTCCTTGGACAAATTTCATGTACCAGCTCAGTGCACGATCTCTTAGAGTAGTACTAAACTGGGATCTTTTAACAGCTTCGTCGGTGACATTCTTAATATTCCATATGGATTCACATAGGAACCAGTGTTGATCATGATCTTCAGATCCATGTCCCCTACAGATAGGGAGCCTCATCTCATCTGCCATAGAGCTTCCTAGGTTTTCTAGATTTCCTGTCTGAGTATATGTTGAACTGCTAGTAATAGTACTTTGAGGGCTCTAGTGACTCTAACTATTCTTATTGCTTAGTTCTAATGAAACAACAGGGGGATTAACAACACTTGCTTCAATATTCTTCACAGTTCATGAAGTTTTTAGCTCGTCCCGACGAGGTTCTTCAACCTTTCCCTCCTCTGTTCCAGTGGGTTTTGAATGTTCTTCGTTCGTCAGATATTCCTCTTCTCCACTGTAGAAACCCTCATCCCTGTAGTTATGCTTGAATAAGTTCACATGATGAACTTCTCTGAATTCTCTCTCATTGCACGTATGTCCAACCTCTGTGTTGTTGTCATTGTCTAAATTTTTGAACATTATCTTCTTCCAAATCCAACCAATCTACTGGATCTTCAAGATGTTATTCTCATGCAACAAAATCTTGATCCTCAACTTCAGAAAATGTAAAAATCTACTTCTGGGTCCTTGAAGAAATATCTCTCTGCTTGGTTATATGAATCTACTCTATCAACAACAAACTCGGTGATGTACCCTCTAATGGTGTTGTCAAACCAGTGATCTTCTACTCGTGACATGGTGTTATCAACTCTCTTGACCTTCTTGATTAGTGCCGACGTCCAAACTACATGAGGTCTAGATCTGATCTCAAATTGGGTATTTTCTAACCTAGCTAGCCACTCTTATAGCTCCTGATGAATTCCCCCAAAGAAAATCTCGTGCATATTAGTAAAGATAAATTTCTCCAACCAATCCTCTGTACTAAGATTAGGGTTCTTGTTCTAGGCTTCAGCGAAGTATTTTTCTTGATCCTCTATCTACATATGAATCTCTGTTTTTGATGGAAACCACCTTAACATTCCCTCACAAAGATTTTGGTCCCAACAATGAAACCATTTGTTGGTACAGGGGTAGACCAAGGGTTTAGCCTCAAGAGCGCACCAACAAGCCCTAGCTATTGGCCTTTTTAGCAACACCTGCGAAGTAGATGCAGTCTCACCCGAAGCAGCTATGAGGGGGTTGCAGGACATATATGTCTACAACCAAGGGGAATATCAAGTGGATCTATTACCAAAATACACTGCATTTATGTATCAAGTGCCAGCTTAAATCTACTTCGCACATCTATCTAACAAATATAACATAGTAGCAAAATAACAGTATATCAAAGAGTAAGGAACACAACACCAATCACACACAAAACAAGATATATGTGGTTCACCCTCTCCCTAGGGATATGTCCATAAAACTGTGCTTTATATTATATTAAGATGAAGCATACAGTTCTTGTCTATGCTCTTAGCTAGAAAATCTTCTTTCTTCTCCTCTACTTCTCTCCCCTTCCTGTGCACCGAGCTGCAGGAATTGACCTTCGCACCCAACTGAAGATCTTACAATACCAGAAGGATTTTATACTTAGCACTTCTTTCTCTCACAATAATCACTTATGTCAGCAACCAAGCTAGAACTAGAACTTAACCCTCTTTCCTCATCTAGGCTCTTATTTATACATTACCATAGCTCACCGACAACTTTAGGCTGAAACCTAAGTTTCAAAACCCTAGATACCAAAAACCTAGGTGTCTAAAACCCTAGATACCAAAGCCCTAGGTGTCTTCCCCTAGGTCAACTTGACCCACATTTTCAGGGCTACGCTAGCCTATATTTCCTTCCTTCTCACGTGGTGCTGCAAAGAATCCAATGGTGGATTTTTCTGCTTGCTGAGTTGTCCACAATCCATATTCCTTGTTGATCTATCATCATTGATCTCCTTGTCCAACAACTTTATTTCTCAGACTTTGCTTCGTCTTTTTTGATCTTTTGCTCACTTCGACCCAGTAATAGTCACTGTGTCTTCCGTGAAGTTCGCATTTTGCCTTTTCTTCCTTGTTCTTTGCTTACTTTTGTAACCAAGGGCCAACACCTATAATTTGAGGATTGCACCTTACCTAGTGGGAAGAAGGGGCTAAAGGCCCAGAAGGTAAAAGAAGGATGGAAAAATATAAAATCCTTATAATAAAACCTCAATATGCTTCGCCCAGGGATCCCCGAGAAAGCAATAAAAGGCTTCTTAGCAAGAAACAAGAGGGACCCACAAAAATAATAAAACAAGACCTAGTCAGAGGATAGGGGGTATCAATGTGCCATCATATTAGTTCCATGGGTACCTAGTAGTATGACATTACCAATAGTTGGTTACCACGCTAGGGTAATGACCCTTGGTTGCATGGTCGGGGGAAAGGGGGTCTCATCACGAGACAACCTTCTCATTTATGTGAAAGTACTTGTGGGTAACGTTGTCACCAATGGTCACCACGCCAGGGCAGTGTCCCCTATTTAGCCTCTTGAAGAAATAAAAACAATAAAGAATAAATAATAAATAATAAATAATAAAAGGCATGAATGGGCTTGGAAAAAATTGCATCCATGATAGGTGCAACTCGCCTTCTACAAAGGCACCCACAGGTAAAGCTTTGAACCCTCTTCTCTCATTACACCCACTTGCCTGGACATCCCTTATACACATCACTCACTTTCATTGATCAGATGAGGTCTCTTCTGAAAACTTTCCTCTTCTAATGGACACTAGCCCAATAGGATGCCCTGTCACATTCTCAAAACTTGTATTGGAGGCTTGTATAATGTCTATGAGATTTTAACTGAGATAGTAGGGGTTTATGCACATGTTTAATAATATTGATGATGAGATGTGATTGACATTGCTATGATCCATGTGACTTATGAGCCCATGGAGGGTGTAGCTGTTAAGTATGAACAACTTATGATGTTAAACAACAAATGCAGTGTGCAACAATTAAGTATGAACAATCAAACCTTTCCGAGAACAACTAAGACTAGTGCCTAAGATTGGGAAAGGGGCCAACTAAGTTAAGGGGAGATTCGCTACAAGATAGTTACAAGTTTACAAATGTTACAACAATACAGATACAACTAGACACAAAAATATAGAAAGAATATCTAATATTACAATAGATAGATACAATGATTACAATAGATAGATACAATGATTACAATAAATAATATCTAAGATTACAACAAGGCTAAACTAGATACACTAAATACAAGATATACAAAAAATGATTAACCAGTTGCTTGCATGTGCAGGAAATAAATATACTCAAGATGAAATAACCATCAACACATCAAGCCAAGCATGCTCACAATAGATCTTACTCTATTGGACTTCTTATCAATGGAATAAAGATGAAAATCACTCAAAACCCAGTCAAGCGATTTCCTCCACGTAGATGTGCAACTTCTTTAAGGATCACACCACAAACACAAGAACAATGATAAATACGAAAAGATTGAAAAGTAAAGTGTTACAGATGATATATGTAACCACTTAGATAATTATTCCACAACACATAAAATGACTCGCATGTAAAATAAAGATAATGAGATCAGTGTGCTTGCAAGTGTGAAACTAATTTTCCAATGTTGTAGACCAAGGATTAAATTAGGTGGTTAAGTGAGATTTATTTTAATCCTATCTAAGTGTCAACCCAATACTTTCCTGTCCCAATTACCAAGTGATTGTTGGGTTCTCAATAAGTTAGGAAATGAGTCTCGCCCTATCTCCATAGGTCATTCCTAAGATTAGAGTGCTCCCGGAAAGGATGTCGCGTGCCATGAGACCGTGCCCGGCCTAGCACCTTCTGTTGCCTTCCTCCGACCCTGTTTTAAATGGCGAAGATGGTTGGTAATGGTGTCCTATTAAGTCTAATAATTTAATTATTAAACCTATGAGCTAAGTGTTGAAGTGTGTTTGAGTGCTTGTAGCTTGCTCAAAGCGTCGAAACTGAAAATTAACGTTGTGAAGGTTGAAGCCCTTAAACAATGAGATTGCAGGTTAAGTTCCTAAATTATGAGGTTATTGCATGTGAACTGTGAAGAACTGAAAATACTTGTGAAATTGAAAATTTATTTAATCCATCATAATATCATTGTTTGCATGCATGTATATAAGATAGATACTTAAGAAATAAATGTTTGCATGAAAAGTAACGACGAAAGAAAAAGATCCACTATGCCTCTGAGGGCTCTAATATACCATTTAGGTGTGAGGTCTACTTTAGATAATTTTAATTGTTAAACATGCATGTAGATATCACAACTAACTAGCTAAACTATGAAGTAGAGATGGAAATGAAACTAAACTAGAACTTGTAAAGAAAAAACTGAAAAGAAAGAATGAAAGCCTCTTGGGTACACTTGTTTGGGCTTGCTTACACTGATTCAGATAGAAAAGAAGAAAGGGATAGAATTACCACTTTGAAAGGAGACCCTGGAAAGTGTGTTGTGGATGAAATCGAGCAGCATGTGCCCTTAACCTGGCGAGAACCTGGAAAAACCAACAAGCTATTGCTTGTTGATTTTGCTGCAACACACTTAAACAAAGTTACAAAAATTCTTGTTTTTCAACAGAAATTCTCCACATGTAAAAACCAGAAATTTAAATTGATTTTATTGACCTATCTAATATTGTTAGAAAATAAATTTGAAATGAATGAATGAAAGAAAATGAAATGGAAAGAGAGAAGCTTTAGAACCGAGAAACTAAGTCCCTTCCAGCTGGGCCTCCACCACTTCAATCCTCCACCAAAGGCAAGCTCATATAAGAGAGACAATGAGGTTCTCCATCAAATAGGGAATATCTTGGGGGCTGAACAATGTGTTCAGAATTAAAATGACAAATGGATGAAGACTCAATATGAAGTGAATAATTTCTGGAGAGTAACTTTGCTCTCAAAATTGAATTCTTCTCCTCTTTTCCATATCTTGGATATGGCCCATTTATAGCCTTCAAATGAAACTGAAGGGGCGAATCGAAACATTTCAAGTATATGGAAGGTCAAGGATCATGGATCTCGTGACGTGACATGGAAAATTGACACCATTTTTTAATTTTGAGCACAAAACCCGATGTACACGGGCTGTAATGGTGCAACCTGCATATACACATGTTGTATAGTTGTTAGGGTGTGTATATGTGGAAAAATACAATTTTTATCTCTGGGAACTACAAAAGGGGACTTCAAGTCTGCATAGGGAAATGGAAAAAGGCCCTCTGAGCAAGTTTGCATAGGGTGAGGCAAATCTTTCTATAACAGTTGACCATCTTGTGTGAGAAATACACCTAGACCAGTGCCAGAAGCATTTGATTCCACCACAAAGGTTTTGTTGAAGTCAGGAGAAACTAGGACATGAGTAGTGGACATGGCCCTCTTTAACTCTATGAAGGCTTGCTCAACAACAGGTGTCCAATGAAATGCATTATTCTTAAGAAGATCAGTCAAGGGCTTAGCAATTTTTCCATAATGGTGGAAAAAATTCCTGTAATAGCCTTTTGAGACGGAGAAAACCCCTTAGCTTCTTTAAAGTCAGGGGTCGTGGCCACTCCTTCATAGCTTGTATCTTTTTTGGGTCCACTTTTACCCCTTATCGACCCACATTGTGGCCCAAGTATTCCACTTTGTTGGCTCCAAATGAACATTTGGTCTTTTTGATGAACAATTAGTTGTGTTGCATCAAATGAAGAACTTTGTCCATGTGTAGAAGGTGGCTATCCCAACTATGGATGTATATGAGGATGCCATCAAAGAAAACCAAGACAAACTATTGAAGGTAAGGTTTCAATATTTTGTTCATGAGACTTTGGAAGGTAGATGGGGCATTGCAAAGGATAAAAGGCATGACCAAAAATTCATAATGTCCTTCATGAGTTTTGAAAGTAGTCTTCATATCTTCCTCCTTCATCTCGATATGGTGATAACTGGAGCGTAGGTATAATTTGGTGAAGACACAGGCACATTGGATTTCATCCAACAGATCATGAATGACAAGAATGGGAAACTTATATTTGATGGTCAGATTACTCAAGGCATGAAAATCGGGGCACATGCGCCAAGTACCTTTTTTCTTTAAGACCATCACCACAGGAGAAGAATAGGGGATAGTACAGGGGAGAATTACCCCCGCCTCCAGTAGTTCATGTATGATATTTTCAATTTCATTTTTTTGAGAAAATGGATACCTGTCGGGACGTACATTGGGGGGTTGACTGCCCTACAAGAGAGGGATGCTATGATCATGCTCACCCTTGGAAGGAGGTAAATCCACTGGAACTTCAAAGACCTTGGGGTAGTTGTCCAAGATTAGTTGCAGGCTAGGAGGGACTATCATAGAGGCCTAATTTGTGACCTGGATGGAATGTAATTGAGAAATCACGCCATAGTGTCCTTTCTTCAACAATTTCTCTATCCTTTGAGAATTGATGATTTTAGGAGAGCCCATGTGGACACCTCGAAGGGTATAGGTGTGAGCCTCTTGGGTGAAGCTCATATATAACTCTTGATAATCCATTGTGATTGGTCCTAGAGTGCGAGGCCATTCAACACCCAAAATTATATCACATCCCCCCATGGAAATAGAGAACATGTGGGTTTTCAGATTATAATCACCCATTTGGAGTTTGACATTCTCAC
>JASDQU010736965.1:204267-234216 GCA_032191745.1 Picea mariana | reverse complement strand
TTTCCAAAACTACCCACTCCTAACAAGTTGGCATCGCTAAATCCGTTTGTTGCAGTGATGAGCTCTGCATAGGAAATTCTTCGGTGCCCCACATTTAAGGATGCCCTGACCTCTATAGGAATATTCCTCTTGTGATTTTGTCTCCACAAGATTCCTACAAATAAACACAATACAATAGTGACTGCAACTACAACGCTAGATATGACAACCTTTTTCAGATGAGAAACACTTTTATGATTGATAGCAGAGCACATTGACAAATTTACCCAAGGTCCACAGAGACCAGGATTTCCCATAAACGCTTCAGCACTAAGATTTTTGAAAACTCCGCCTTTCGGGACTTCTCCTAACAAGTTGTTGAAAGAGAAATTCAACTGGTTGAGCATTTTGAAATTTGCCAATGATGTGGGTATTCCACCTGACAAATTGTTGGAGGAGAAATTCATGCACTGAAGACTTTGAAGTTCACCAAGTGACATTGGAATTGGACCTTCAAGTGAGTTGCAAGAAAGATTAAGGTATTCTATTTCTTTGCAACTTCCAAGCCCACTTGGAATATAACCAGTTAACCGATTTGCAGAAATATCTATGGCTTGAACCATTGTCATCTTGCTTAGCTTCAAATGTAGGGAGCCCTCTAATAAATTGTTTGAAAGGTTGAAATAGAAAGCTAAATTTGCAAGACCTACAATCTCTCGAGATATCTCACCACTGAGCATGTTGTATGAAAAGTCTAGTAGTAGTAAGTTCACACATTTTCCTAAACCTACTGGTATTTTTCCTAATAACTGGTTCATATGAAGATCTAAATATCTTAATTGTTGGAGGCTACCAATAGAATCGGGGATGTTTCCTGAGAGATTATTTTCATAAATTTCTAGGAGCCCTAATCTATTGAGTTGCCCAATTTCCACTGGGATGTTTCCTTGTAAATTGTTGCCTCCCATATATAGCCTTTCCAACTTTGGAAGCATTTTAAGTGTAGATGGGATTGCCCCCCTAAAAAAAATTATCATATAAAGAAAGATATGTTAGACTAGTTAGATTTCCAATCTCTGGAGGTATTTCCTCCGATAATCCATTGTCGTTCAATCTTATAAAGTATATTTCTCTAGAGAGGCAGCCTATAGAAAAGGGCAAACGTCCCGTGAGATGATTATTGCCTAAATCTAACCGTTGTAGGGTGGAACAGTTAGTAAGCACAGTAAGAATGGGCAAGTTTGTTGTGCTGCCGCTAACCAGTTGATTCTCAGCTAAGGCGAGAAATTGGAGCTGCGTCAACTTACCCAACTCTATGGGCACTACTCCGCCGAGTTGGTTAAACAGTAAGGCGATCAAGTGAAGGTTCGTACAATTGAAGAGGGAAGCAGGAATGCTACCACTCAACTGATTATGACCCAGATAGAGTTCAGTCAACCGCATGTGCTTGCGACACAAGTCCACGGGAATGTGACCAGTCAACTGGTTAAAAGTGATAGCCAATACTCGAAGATTTGTGAGGTTAGAAAAGGAAGATGGAATTTGTCCTGTCAGTTGGTTAGTTTGCAGAACTATAAAGCTTACCTGGCTTAGCATACCCAATTCGGAAGGAATACTCCCGTGAAAGCTGTTGTTAGACAAGTTTATTCTGTCCAAAGAGGTTATGTTTCCCAAGCATGCCGGTATTGCTCCCGTCAAATTGTTAACTCCTAAGTTAATTAATTCTAAGTTGGGGAGAACACATAGTTCTGAAGGAATACTTCCTGACAGATCGTTATAGGCGAAATCGATGACCGATAAACTACGGCAGCGACCAAGAGTGGGCGGAATAGAACCTTGGAGTTCATTCAGACGCAGGAAAAGCTCCTTTAAGCGAAACAAATTCCCCAACTGATAGGGAATGTGACCATGAAAACTATTATAGCTAAGGTTAAGTATTCTAAGAAAGGAGAGATTGCCGAGTAGAGGAGAGATTGTACCTTGCAATTCCAAGCTTGAAACATTGAGTGAAACCACTCTCTGTCTGTGCCGACTGCATGTGACACCTGTCCATTCGCAGAACGAAACATTGGGTTTCCACGAAGCGGTTAAATTTTGAGATGGATCATAGGTGATTCCAGACAGAAATCTTAGCAGAGCCTCTTGATCAGAAGCATTGCCGAGATGAGGATGCCGGCGGTGTGATATTTGAACGGTGGAAACTATGAGAGGACTAAGAAAGAGAATGAAAAAGGAAAAGAGGAAAAGTATTCTCGTAAGACAGCATAAAAGAGAAGGAACGTTACAGATCTCCATCTTCTACTCCTATCGACAGAATGGGAATGGTGTGAGTTTCTTCGTCAATTTATAGAAATTCATCTTTGAATTCGGAATTTATTACGCGCCGATAAGAATAAAAATTCATTCAGCCTTCCATTCAAGCGATTAATGAGTGAACCACTAAAATTCATCTTTGAATTCGGAATTTATTACGCGCCGTTAAGAATAAAAATTCATACAGCCTTCCATTCAAGCGATTAATGAGTGAACCACTAGAAATTCATCTTTGAATTCAGAATTTATTACGCGCCGATAAGAATAAAAATTCATACATCCTTCCATTCAAGCAATGAATGTACATCCATATAAGCGATTAATGAGTGAACCACTGGAATGACATTGTTTTCCAATAGCCACTGCCCCGTTCACACGGCAAAAGTGATTTTCGTACACGTGGACACAATTTCTTCGTAATTCCATTGAAGAAAGCGTGATGGGACAATAGTCTAACATGGACACCAAATTCACCGTTTGGAGTCTATTAAAAAAAGGACACCAAATTCACCGTTTGGAGTCTATTAAAAAATGGACACCAAATTCAATTTTTTCGATAATTTAGGCTTTTTACTATCAATTGTTTTGTTCTGATATATTTATTTTTTCAAAAATTCAGAGTATTGAATAATCTTAAAATGGCAGAAATCCCCAGAAAATAAAATTTAGGTAAATTTTTAAAGATGATTTCCCGGGAAAGAAAAAAAATTTGAAATTTATCCACAAATTTACTTTACTTTTCTCAATGTCGTCCACCCCAACATTCAATACATTTTGCTATGTTACTGAAAAATTGAATTACACGAACAGCCTATCCCGTTCCCGGCTCTCTCCTCTAAAAATGTTTTGGTCGCCATGGGTTGATACCCTGTCTACCTCTAGTTCATTGACGTTGCGTTTCCATAAAAATCCCTGGTTGATTGTACCACATCCCATGTTTACTAATTTCCACTTTCCTGGGAAAATATTATTTGGAGAAAAGTTTCCTCTCAGGGTTACTATAATTAGAACCTTCAGAGCAGCAAGGGCTTTAGAAAAGTTGTTCAGGGCTTTAACTATTCCCTGGGCATGCTGAAATTGTATATCTTCAAATCTATTTCGAGGCTGTTGCCTGTGGTAACCTTATTTTAGAGACTACACACCTTTTGGAGCTCGATTTCCTCCATATTAATAGGTCATGATAGGTTCGAGCCTTTCAATCTTGCTAACAGATTATTATATTTTCTCATAGATTCCAACAGAAATTCAGTATCTGGGAGGTGATTCTGCCCCGTAATAGACACGTCTGTCAAGTTAAGAACTCAAGACAATAGCCTTTTCAAGACAAAAAAAAAATAAAAATTAATTATTTTTGTATTTTTTCAAGTTTCCTAACAATTTCCCCTATATTGTTGATAATTTATTTTTCGGATCCCTCGTGATAAATTCCCAACAATAAATGTAACATTGGTGTCATTAACTTGGTTGAGAGTCTGAAACTTTATAGCAATTATAATGAAGATTTAATCTCCTTCCATATTAAGACTAAAAATGAAGATTTAATCTCCTTCCATTATCCTTGATGTTTTGAAGATTTAAGCTCAGGTAAGATACATCATAAAGTTATTATGGATAGTTTGAATGAATTTATCAATTCATCATATAGATTAGGTGTAGATAGGAAAATGAGCTGATTAATGCATATTGACGTACATTTTGCATAGGGCTTAGGCCTATTTTCTAGCCAATTTATCAGCCTTCATGGGTTGCAGAGATCCTTTGGTACTAGATCTGCTAATTTAGAATTATATTATTAATGGGTTGCATGAGATAGATTCTAATCGTGCCTTCATTTTTCAAAATTGTTATGCCTATAAATTCTTCTTGTTATTTTTCAAAACTGTTTTGCTTATAAATTTTTGTTGTTATTTTTCAAAATTGTTATGCTTAATGGATGGGTCGGAGATATGCATATATATTTCGCATTCTTACAGAATTCCATTCTGTAATATGAAGATGATTATGGAATCTAATCTACATTTGTTTTTTTCTTATATTTTCTGATGGAATGTTATTGTAATATGAACATGATTATGGAATCTAACCTGCATTTGTTTTTTTTTTATATTTTCTGATGGAATGTTATTGTCTGTTGTCCCTGTAACAATAGAATTTGGCTCTCTCCAACAAGCAAGCATTCATATTAATTATAAAATACGAAGATGTGCTGATAAGTGGAGCAATGAATCCCTTCAAGGTAAGTGTACTCTCTTGTCAATTATAGATGAGTGTATTCACCCTGTACTCTCTTGTCAATTTTATAAACTTTTAATACGAAGTACTTATACTTTACATAAAATAAACTTGTGTGACTTACATTCATTGTAGAGTGTTTTTTAAAGTGTACACCCTTTTTTCCTTGCCTTTTTGATTGGTTTGGTGTTTGTTGGGTGGGATTTTATTCTTGTTGAGCCTTCTTAGGTCTCTGTAGTGTCTGTTGAGTTTTTGTGGGATGACATGAAACCCTCTTTTTGTTGAATTTTTTGGCAAAGTTTTTTTCTTCATCTTTTCATTTTTATTGTCTTTGTAGATTGGGTTGGGTGCTTTGCTACTTCATATCAAGTCACTTTTATCTTTGTAGTTGTCTTTATTTTATACACAGTAGGTTTATATATCAAGTCACAAGTCACTTTTCAGTCCATACATTTTTAGTTTTAATATATTGAAAATACAAAAATAATTATAGGCATTTTGCATTGCTTGGCATTTTTGTCTTTCGAATTTTTATCATTAGCTTAGTGCATATAGTGTAATATTGCACCTTTACTTCTGAATCATAGATTTGAATTTGGAAATTGCATAATTTTTTAGGAGCATATCATTCATCAAAAGTTAAAGTTAGTACTTTGCATTATATTCATATTTACTTTCTTGCAGAGTCATAACACCATTGGTTTCATTACCATATACCTTTTTGAGTAATCACAACCATAAAATAAACACTATAATCTAAAATTTATTAGTAACGATTTTATTTTCTAGGGTGCACAAACTAGCCTAGGATTTAGTGCCTTGGAATATAATTTTGTGAGTAAACTTCTCCAAGGCAATTAAATCAACATATGTGTCTGAGTCAGGGAGTGGAGAAATCCATTGTATAATTGGTAATATTAGGAGGCTCCGCTCACACCGGAGTTAATCACAAGGTCGCGCGAAGTTGGTTGAAGGGATATCCCCCGGATACTAGCCTAGCGTCAGAGATATTTCTGTGGATTTATTCGTATTTGGGGATCTTGCTAGTGCTCGTACCTCCGTGAGAGGCGGTACTTTCAAGGTTTCGGGCTTTGCTACCCTGCCCATATGGTGATCCAGACTTACGACTGATCGCCTGTGCATCGATTATACAGTGGTTTATTAGTTGCTTGACTTAGGTATCTCATAGGTTACTTGCAGGGGTTATTTTGTACGTACCCTGGTCAGATAGGGGTTGGACAACACACAACCTTTATGGAGGATTACCTCTCTGGGGTGATCTGACCGACTGGTTGTTAAGCCCACGAGGGCCCTTATAACTGATTATGTTACCTCCGATCTTTAGCGAGGAGTCTCAAGTCCCTCTTGGAAGAGACATGCCTTCTTTAGGGAGGGAGGCCACTCAACCACTTTTGCCCGTTTGCATGCATATTGGCCGTTTGACTTTTTGTGTGCTCTTTTCTTACTAGTTGGCCTTAGGATATATTTTTATCTTTAGAGAGTCATCATGGAGTTGGACCAGCCGCCCCACCGGTCCTATCGCTTGTTACAGTTTCCATCAGATTTCATGTCCTTGCCTTCTAAAAGGCATAGAGTCATTACACATGGTACACACACATCCACCGCTCAGACTTGGGATTCTACAAGGATGAGTACTGAACCCAGTCTTTAGAATTATGGGAGCCCTTCAACTCCCATACCCACTGTAGTTAATGGCACCCCTTCAACTCCTGCAACATCCATGGTTGTGGTATCGGAGGCACCTATCATAACTGTGGCCCGTCCTATAGTTAATGCTCATACTACTGCCTTGAACCCCTTTGGGTCTCTTGGCCACTCACCGGGCTACAATGTTCATTCCATCCCTATGGCTTCTAGTCCATTTTCTTATGGTATGCCTAACTTCACCTCGCTGTTTTCAAACTCCATCCGAACTGTTGGCCCTAATGCTAGCATTAGGCTCAGGGTCGTCACACCTCTGTACACTCCTTTTTCATTTGGTGGATCTCAAATCCCTCAAATGACTCCTTATATGGGAGGTATGCCTTATTTTAAATTTGGGTCCAATCCTCCTACTTCTGGGTGGAATAGTCAACTTGGGGGACAAGTTTCAACTCAAGTTCTGTCCTAAAATCCTACCTCCTCGACAGATTCTCACCAATACACTTGGCATGATGAATCCACCTCTATCGTCCTATTTCCAACTTGGGGGAGGTTAGTTTCACACTTTGGGAAAACCCCAACCTTGATCTAATTTGGTTGGAGGAAGTCTCTATAACCCTCAACAGAACATTCCAGCTGGAATGATGCCCAACCCACCTTATATGAGCTAGCCCTGAGGAGGGCCTTATAATGTTGGATAGGTCCATGGTGTTTACCAGAACCTTGGATGACCTTCGAATCCGCAAGAAAAATATTTCCCAAGAGGTTGGGGCCAGATGTCGCAACCCTGTCTCTCTTTTCTCGCCATGCTTAATCTATCAGATTTGGCTAAGTTAATGAATGACCCTATGAGTCACGATCCTACATGGCCCCCGGTCCCCACCAAACTTCCTTCAGACATCCCAAAGTTTGAGGGTAAGAATGGAGAGGATCCTGGTGATCACATCACTACCTTTCACCTTTGGTGCTTGTCAAACTCCCTTAACGATGATTCTATTCGTTTGAGATTATTTCAATGCACCTTTATCGGAGTTGCTGTGAAATGGTATATTGAGCTACCAAGGGGGGCATATGGGACTTTTAATCAGCTGGTAATGATTTTTCTTAACCACTTCCAATTGCCCATTCGTTATGATGCTGGTTTAGAGTTGTTGTCTACTTTACGCCAAGATATCACCATTCATATCTCATACCATATCCAGGAGTGGCGTAGACAGAAGAGGTTGATTAAGACCCCTATACCCCTAACCTTTCTATTAGAATGGTTTGCTAAGTCCTTACATCCTCCTAAATCGAAGGACATTTCTACTTCCAGGGTTACTAATGAGGAAGAAGTTATCTTTAGAGCCCAACAGTTAGATTTGATATATGCTCAGTCTGGGATGCTATACCACCTCCTTCTTGAGGCACCACGGTCTACTTACGACCTTAGACAAAAGACCTGGCCTCATTTCGATGGCATTGTAGGCTCCGCCAATGTAAATTCCATAGACTCGATGACAAACCAGATAAAAGAGTTGTCTTTAAACTAGTCTGTAGGAAGACCAACTTCATCTGTATCCTCTAATACCACTCATTCATCGGATGTACACTCAGTGCAATCGTCGACCAACTTGAATGGTAACCAGCCACCAATATGGATTAAGAAGAAAGGACGTAATAACCGTAAGGGTGGGAAAAATGGTAATAAATCCAAGGACAATATTGAGAAGACAGGTAATAGTGCTAGAGAGGGAAAAAGAGAAAAACATAAGATGAAGTTTCCCTCTAATCCTTTCACAGATGATCACCTTACCCATTTGTGCCCCAAACTTGCAGAAGCTGTGAGGCTTTTATCTCAATCGCCTATCATGTTGACGAATCCATTCCCACACAATTAACACTTAGCCTCGAGCTCCTCAAACATCGAAAATGTTGTTGGTCAAAACCAACAGTCGCAAGCTGGCGACCATCTATGTATCAATATGGTCAATGCAAAAAAAGATATAGCCACTCGATCTCGATATTATAGTTCTAAAAAAACTATTCCTGGTCTAGAATCTCCTCCTCCTCCCCCAGAGACGACTTTACAGATTGAGAAACTAGAGCCATAGCCTCGTATTTCGAAAGGACTACTCAAGAACTCTACCCATAATCCAAATGCTAGAGCCGCCCAAAACTACTCTATTGTTGAGGACATGGGAAAAACCCCTTGTGCTATGTCAGCTTTAGAGGTACTCCAGGCGTTTCCTTCACAGAGGAATGCCTTACTCTCTGCTCTAGGAGCTCTAGAACCTAGTGGCTCAAAGCTTATCAAGTTTGACGTCACAGATGTTAAGCCTTTCTTGTCTTACCATTTGGATTTCCAAATCCATGTGGATTATTCAAAGTATACCATCAAACGTGCAGTTGTTGATGAAGGCGCTGCTATGTGTGTGATGTCTTGGTTTCTTGGAAAGCTCTCGGTTCCCTAACCCTTTCCAAATCATCTAACATGTTGACTACTTTTGATGGTCATTCCTTCTTCCCCCACGGTATTCTCCCTTCCTTTCCAGTCCAATTAGGCAGGAAGACGATAGAGGTGGAAGTAGAGGTAGTGGATGCGCCTCTTTATTATAGCCTGTTTCTAGGTTGCAATTGGACTTATGCTATGATCATCGTCATATCGTCTGTTTTACGCACTCTTTGTTTTCCTCATGAAGGGAAGATTGTAATGATCGATCAGTTATCCTTTGCGTACCTTATCCCTAATGCATCTCTTGGATAGTCGATCCCTGTGATCAACAATTATTGACCGCCAACTGAGAATATTGGTGCTAGAATGTTTTCTTCCCTTATGGGTGCTTTCGACTTCTCAGCACCAAACCATCAAGTTTATGCCATGTCTAGTAGGACTGTCTCGACTGGGAGGTTCATTTCTTTCTACACGTCTTATTTTGATGATATGTGGACCCTACCTTCCCCAAATTTGTCTTGGGAAGAACACTCACATGCTGGGATGGCCATGTCATTATCGATAACAGAGATTGTGTATCAAGTTGTTCTTGACTCTTCCGCCCATCCCGATCTTGTTCCCTCACTGACGGACGAGGAGGATCTCATGTCTAGGCCTGTGTGGGCCACCTCATTGTCTTGTTCACATGATTTCCTCGATGGGACTTTGCCTTCGGATGAATCCATCATCGAAGCCTTGAATTCTTCCCACAAACCTTGGGATGATATGCATCATCGTTCCTATTTTCTCCCAGATCTTGAAAGAGTCAAACAAGATGACTTTCGATATACCTTGAGTGAGATAGTCGGTCACACCGTAGTTCCACTAGATACACATGCCATTTATGCTGAAGGAAATATGGCGAGTATTTCTCCTACCATCCAGATCGACATCTATCATACCCCTGGTAAGGTTGAAAATGTAAATATCAATGCAGATTGTTTGGTTTGAGACGTATTTGCTTGGTCCTATGAAGAGATTCTAGGGATCGACCCTCTTATTGTCGAACATGAAATTAAAATGTATCCAGATTCTAAACTTGTTCGGAAACGTCTTAGAGGTTCCAACCCTCAAAAGGCCTCTGCTATTAAGGCAGAGGTGGAGAAGCTACTTAATGCTGGCTTCATCTACCCAATTCCTTTAACATATTGGGTATCCAACCCCATTCCTGTAGATAAAAAGAAAGGAACCATCCGTGTATGTATGGATTTCTGTGACCTAAAAAAGGCTTGTATGAAATACAACCTCCCCACACCTTTCATCGATCATATTCTCGAAGAGTGTGTGGGAAGCGAAGTATTTTCTTTCATGGACGGATTTTCAGAATATAATCAAATTCAAATTAAACCTGAGGATCAACACAAGACGACATTTATTTTTCCTTGGGGAACTTTTGCAACGTCGGAGCAACCTTTCAATGTGCAATGAATTTCGTGTTTTATGATCTTAAGCACATAGTTGAAGCTTACCTTGATGATCTTGCTGCTCACTCTCGAAAGAGAGAGGATCACATTATCCACCTTTGACTTGTTTCCAAAAAATGTTGTTATTATAGGATCTGATTAAACCCTCATAAATGCATCTTTTGCGTTAAGTCTGGTCGTCTATCAGGTTTTCTAGTTTTTGAGACTAGGATCATGGTAGATCCACTCAAGGTTGATGCAATACTTTGGTTGCCTCCCCCGTGCATAATTAGACAACTCTTTCTTCGTAGGTTTATAGTGAACTATGCTACTATCACTAAAGGTTTCATGCATATTTTGAAGAAGGAAACCCCTTTTATCCGGGATGAGTGAGCCCACGAGTCCTTCAATGCTTTGAAGAAATATTTGGTGTCCACGCCTTTGCTGAAGTCTCCAGAATATGATATGGTTGGTATGGTTATAGTTTAGGAGGATGACAATCTCCACAAGCATGTTATTTCTTATCTTAGTTGAACTTTACTACACTACACTACACATATCACATATCATATCATAAGAGGGAAATATAATAAATGGATTGTCATTTTGTAGGAGTTTGATCTCGAATAAACTTCTGCTAAATCAAAGAAGTCCCTAGTCTTTGCAAAGTTGATATCCGATTTCCAACGATTAGATGAGGACGTTTTCCATGTCAATTCGTTTGCGGACAAAAACATCATCGTCTGACCGCCGGTATGGAGACATCGTGCTCTATCTTCATACTTTGAAGTTCCCTCAGCATCTCTCATGAGATGATCAATGGTGTATAAGATATCAAGCCAAGAAATATACTATTGTCAGTGACACTTTGTATCGCCCAAGAATAGATGATATCTTGCGTCGTTTCTTAACTCATGGAGAGGCTGAGTCTATCCTAAATGATTGCCACAATGGGGCTTGTGGTGGTCATTTATCCGGGCTTCTGACATCCCAAAAACTTTTACGAGCTGGTTATTTATGGCCTACTATATTTAAGGATTGTATTGAAGTGGTTAATAAGTGTCACCTCTATCACTTGGAAAATGTGCTCGCATCCATCCCCTCTTCACCCAGTTATTATCGATAGTCCCTTCACTAAGTGGGGTGTGGACTTCATTGATTGCAAGATGGGGGGCATCAACACATTATCCTGGTCGTCGACTACTTTAATAAGTGGGTCGAGGCCATGCCTACAATTTAATACGATGGGAAGACTACAACCTTCTTCATATTCAAACAGATTATCACCCGATTCAGTATCTCGAGTGAGATTGTCACTGACCATGGAAGTCACTTTCAGAATGAGATGATGGAAGAAATAACAGCTAAATTGGGGCTTAAGCATGTTCACTCTTCTCCTTATTATCCCTAGGCAAATGGACAAGTAGAGAACAAGTCTCTCAAGACCATCTTTCAAAAAACTATCAATCAGAGTAAGTCTGACTGACACATCATGCTATATTCTGCACTTTGGGCATACCGAACCTCGGTCAAGACTGCCACCAGATTTTCCCCTTTCCAGTTAGTACATGGTGTGGAGTCAATATTACCCATTGAATGTGAAATCCCTTCTCTTAAGTTGGTAGTTGCGCTCCTTCCTAACACTTTCAATCTTGAACGATGCCTTATACACCTAGAGAATTTTGATGAGTAGCATCGAGATGCATCTACGGCTATCGAGGAAAACAAATGACGTGTCAAGGTTCAATATGATAAGTCTAGCTGTCCTCAGTTGTACACTGAGTGTTACTAGTTCCTCTTGTATGATTAAGCCAAAGAAATGTTGGGGGAAGGAAAGTTTAAACCCATGTGGCACGGGCCTTACATCATGCAAAGTGTGCTAGAAAAAGGAGCCTATGAGTTGGAAGATTGCGAAGGGAATAAGTTGGCCGAGCTCAGAAATGGGCTCTACTTGAAATAATACTACGCTTGAGCCCCAAGATTAGGTGGAGCTCTTTGTATACTAATGTAATTTAGTGTATATATCTTTTTCTTTTTCTTCTTCGGGTTTCTTATCGAGTTTTCACTTGGTTGATAGATGTCAACGGAGTCGTCATTCTACTTAGGATCTGCAGACGTGGCCATTCGTCACATATGGAACTTGGCTTCCGCTGCTTGGGTGATTTATTCACCTAAGGGTCTATTTGTGTCTTCAGGAGGCATATGCCTAGGGCCATCCATGAACAATGTGGTTGAATATAGCGATGTTATAGAACTTTTACATGATGCTATATCACATGTCATCCGTACATTAGAAGTTCACCTAGATTCCCAATTAGTAGTGCATTAGTTGAATAGTTGTTACCGAACGATCATTATCGCGTGCGTGATCCTTCTTTACTTCGATGATTCCTACGGGTACGTCTTTTAGAATGACATTCTGATTTTATTACATATTATCATATTCCTAGAAGTTCTAATTATGTATTTGATGCTTATGCTAACAATTTTTTAGATTGGAATTTGTCACATATTTAAAAGCAAACAAAACATCTAATCAATGTACACATTGAAAAATATAAGTAAAGACGAAGATCCCTTTTATATATTTCAAAAAATATGGTGTTTATAGTACAAAATGGGGCTAACAACCTCATATACATATCCAACTTATATCATAATATCCCACGACATCCATACCTATGTCGCCAGATGTGTGTCATGATAGAAAACCATGGCATTTTCAAGACGTCGAAAGAGTCGTACCCATGCCCTGGGTACACTAACCACCTGTCGCTGCATGGCTTCAGGTAGATCCTCTACCTGAACCATGGGTATCTTGTGTGTCAAACGCGACAAGTTTCCATGGACATTTTGTAACACCCTCTCAGAATCTCCTCCCACCACTTCGTCTCTTCGGTTCCTCTGTTGATGTGGAGGGAAACCCTCTGGATGTCATGGACCCACATCTGCGACACACAAATTTCTAATCAATACATAACCACCATCCAAAATACGTTTTTCCTAATTATACAAAAATTCCTCGTTGTAGGGTGTCGACACCATACCTCCTCTCTGCCGCCTCATCACCTCGGTCCACCATGCCATGGCTGGATCACGAGGTCCTCTTGAGAGAATCTCAACTCTAGGTCCCAAGCCTAAAACACGCTCGAAAAAGAAGCTACACAAGATGGAGGCAAACCCATAAATCCTTTTACCCCCCTGTTTACACTTTGTCAATTGGCTCTTCATCTTGGCCAGTAGTGAGGTGTTGAAGAATGAAAAGATGGGCCCTAAGAAGGAAAACCACTTATTAGGACACAATTTCAACTACCCAGGTGAAGTAGGTCAAAAGGAATAATGTCCAAGAATATATCATGAAATCTAGAAAAATCTAAGATACGACATACTCAATTGTCCTAAATATTGAAATGATGCTCACCATAATAGTGATGTGTACCTCATGGAGCAAGGCCCACAACCTTTCAGAAGCCATCTGGTGTGGTGGATGCCATCTGCAAATTTGTGACCATCTATGGTGGTGAGTGGGTTTTCCATCCATGTAAAGGGTATTGTTGGTCATGTAGTCTCTCGACACTCCATATCTGCAACTTTAGGGCCTCGAGACATAATATCCTTATTTATCCACAAAATGGGGATAACAGGGAACATTTGAGAATCCCATAATCATCAAATTCTCAATACTTTATTAATGCAATCCTCCTTAACCCTATGTTTGATTGCTATAGAAAACAAAGAAACATGGAAAATTGAGTGTTGGTAGGTTAACTTATCCATCACTTATGAGATTAAAACAAACCTGTGCATATCATTAGGTTGAAATTCATCCTAGTCCTAATTGGTATATGTACTTTTCATGGTGCTTTGCATAGGGACGTTGGCATTATAGCTAGACCATTAAATGCCTTCCTTCTTTCCAAACCATTTTGAAATATTTCAAGTACAAGTGACAATTTCATCATCTCCTTTATAAACATCAAAATCATAGTCAACATCACTGAAAACTTATAAAAACATCTCTACATAACATTTCTTCAGTGCATCCTCCTGACTTTTAGCCTTCCCAATGTTGGTACATACATCGACGACTGCAACAAAATCCAGTTTGCAGACATTCTGATCAACAACCTATTGCCATCCTTATACACACTTGCAAACGTGAGCTAACTATCGCTCACTTAGTGTGTCCTTGGAGGCACAATGCCTAGGTTCAAAGTCCACACTGTCACTTTGACTTGAACCTCTTTAGTCTAGACTAACTCCTAGGTAAGCCAAGGGGGATAGACCCTAGTTACTAGATGAGATTTAGAGTTTAATGTTCTAGGAGTTGGTTTTAATTCATTAAAAGATCAGGGGGAATCTAGCCTATGATGTAAAACAGAAAATGCAGGGTGCAACAATTAAGTATGAACAGTCAGACCTTTCCTAAGACAACTAAGACTAGTGTCTAAGATTGGGCAAGGGGTCAACTAAGTTAAGGGGAGATTCGTTACAAGATAGTTACAAGTTTAAAAATGTTACAACAAGATAGATACAACTAGACACAAATATACATAAAGAATATCTAAGATTACAATAGATAGATAGAATGATTACAATAAAGAATATCTAAGATTACAACAAGGCTAAACTAGATACACCAAATACAAGATATTAAGAAAATGACTAACCAGTTGCTTGCATGTGTTGTAAATAAAGATACTCAAGATGAAATAACCATCAACACATCAAGACAAGCATGATCACAGTATATATTACTCTATTGGATTGCTTATCAGCGACATAAAGAGGAAAATCACTCAAGACCCAGTCAAAAGAGTGCCTCCAGGTGGATGCACAACTTCTTGAAGGATCACACCACAAACAGAGGAATAATGATTAAGATGAAAATATTTAAAATTAAAGTGTTCCAGATGGTAGATGTAAACACTTAGATAATTATGCCTCAACACATAAAATGACTTGCATGTAAAATAAATATAATGACATCAGTGTGCTTACAAGTGTGAAATTAAATTGCCAATGTTTTATACCAAGGATTAAATTAAGTGA
Organism: Picea mariana; assembly: GCA_032191745.1. Lineage (NCBI taxonomy): Eukaryota > Viridiplantae > Streptophyta > Pinopsida > Pinales > Pinaceae > Picea > Picea mariana. Next base: position 219,102 of record JASDQU010736965.1, on the reverse strand, counting down.
GATTTATTTTAATCATGTCTAAGTGTCAACCCAATACTTTCCTCCCCCAATCACCAAGTGACTCTTGGGTTCTTAAGAAGTTAGGCAATGAGGCCCACCCTAGCTCCATAGGTCATTATTAAGATCAGAGTACTCCCAGAAAGGACGTCGTGTGCCACGAGACCATCCTTGGCCTAGCTCCTTCTGTTTCCTTCCTCCGACCTTGTTTTAAATGGCGAAGATGGTTGGTAATGGTGTCGTATTAAGTCTAATAAATTAATTATTAAACCTATGAGTAAAGTGTTGAAGTGTGTTTGAGTGCTCGTAGCTTTCTCAAAGTGTCGAAACTGAAAATGAACGTTGTGAAGGTTGAATCTGTTAAACAATGAGATTGCAAGTTAAGTTCTTAAATTATGAAGTTATTGCATGTGAACTGTGAAGAACTAAAAATACATGCAAAATTGAAAATTTATTTAATCCATCATAATATCAGTGTTTGCATGCATGTATATAAGATAGATACTTGTGCCTCTGCTTTCTCTCATTCCTTGTGTAGACTGTCTTTTCTGTGTCTGGTACGCAGTTTCAATTGCACCTAGTATCTAAACCCTTTTCCTTATGCTTTTACTGAGATTTGCGAGGTAGTTGGTTTTCATAGTACAACTTCAGTCGACTCCCATTCACTAATCCTTCCTTCCATTCTCCATTCAAAGTCTTCAACTGTGAAGGTCCTCCTTCTATAACATAGGCGATCTCATATGGCCCGAGCCATTGTGTTCTGAACTTCCCAGGGTGTTTTATGAACTATTACTAGATCATATAACAGTACTAGATCACCTTGTTTAAATGCCTTCTTATTGATGTGCCTGCCATGATAGGCCTTATCTCTTTCCTTCTGTACCTATTGATGGAATAAATTTGTCTTCTTCTAGTTCAACCAACTGGGAAAGCCTCTCTCGAACAGTGCCAGTATCATCCATATCTATAAAGGAATCAATTCTTAGGCTTGGTACCAAATATTCCATTGGGACAACGACTTCGAGACCATACACCAACTTAAAAGGGGTCTGCATTGTTAGTTTCTTACAAGTGGTTCTATAGGCCCACAATACTGCTGGTACTCTTAAATCCCAGTCATCCCTGTTCACATTGAAAATATTTGTTAGCGTTGTCTCCAAGATCGTATTGAATACTTCCACTGTCCCATTTTCTTGGGGATGGTAAGGCATGCTCTTCTGATGGTGGATTGTAAATTCCTCAATCAGGGCTTCAACTGTTTTATTTATGAAATGTGTGCCTTGATTGCTCATGAAGATCTTTTTTCATCCAAATCCAGTTATGATGCCATCATATATGAAGAGTGCAGTTGTAGTTGCACTACAGTCCTTAACTTCTCTTGCTTCGACCCATCTAGTCAAGTACTCTATCACAGTAATTATGTACCTTTCTCCTATGTGCTTCCCTGGTGGGTTTATAGGTCCCATGAAGTCAATAGCCCATTTCTCAAATGCTTGTAGGGTCAGTTGTGGTGCTAATGGAATTTCATCTCTTCTGGATGGTTTCTCAACTCTTTGGCATACATCGTAGGCTTTATAATAGTACATGGCATCTCTGTGTAAGGTAGGCCACCAAAGGCCAGCTCTAAGAACCTTCTGCGTAGTTTCTTTCCCTGCGTAATGTCCTCATGCGATGCCTTCATGAGCTTCTTTGAGGATCAATGGCCACTCTTCCTTTATAACACACCTTCTCAGTATCTCATTAGGTCCTATCTTTTATAATTGTCCAACTATAAGTGAAAATCCGGTAGTGCACACTACTAGTTGCTTCTTCTGGGGAATTGTATACTCACTAGGTGCCATTCCTGTTGAAAAGAACTGGACTATCTATGCGAAGTGGTCATCAATCTTTCTAATGGTCAGTAACTATGCATCCAACAATGTATCCTCCAAACTGGTCGGCTCTTCCCCATGTTCCAACCTTCACAAGTGGTCATGACCTTTGTTCATCCTTCCTAGCTTAACTACGATCTCAAAGTCGTATTATTGAAATAGCCGAAGCCATATGCATATTCTCCCCCCCAACACTAGCTTGTTAACTAGGTATTTCAGCGTGGAGTGATCAGTAATCCTTCTCTCTTAGTGGTGGTGTAATTAATCTCAGTTGTTGATAGCTTCCTACTAGAAAACAATAAGGATTGGTGAATGCAATGGAAGATGCATCAATATGCACATGAAATTCCTTGATCCAATCTCGAAAAAACAAAATGGGCGCAGTAACCATTTTTTGTTTCAGTGTGTCGAAGCTCTGCTGGTATTCTTCTCTCCATCTAAACTGACAGTCTTTCTTCAAAAGATTCTCCATAGGTGTTGTAATCTGGGTATATCCTTTAATGAACTTCCTGTAATATCCAGTATGTCCCAGCACAATGCGCAACTATTTGACTAAAGTAGGAGGGGTTAAATCAACTATAATATCAATTTTAGATGGATCTACCAACAATCCCTGCTTGAATACAATATGACCTAACAACACTCCAAATGGTGAAAAGAAGATGCACTTCTTCAGATTCAAGGTAATTTGACACTGCTTGCATTTGTCCAACATTAACCTTAGACATTCAATATGATTTTTCGATAAACTAAAAACAGTCCAATCATCAAAATATGCTTCTAAACATTTACGCAGAAATTCCTTGAATGCTTTGACTGCCACCCTAGAAAAGATGGTTGGGGCATTCTTTAATCCAAATGGCATCACTGTATATTGGTAGGATCAACGTTATTTTGCAAACATGGTCTTATGGTGATCTTCCTTGGAAATCGAGATTTGATGGTATCCTGAAAATCCATCTGTAAAAGAATATACCTTTTGGCCTCCCACATTATCTGACACTTCATCATTGAATGGAATAGGGAATGGATCGTGAAAACATGCATCATTTAGCTTCCTGAGATCTACAGGGATCTTGATCTCTTCTGTCTTCTTGTCTCGCAACACCATAGGGCTACTCCACTCTGACTCTTCGACAGGTTCTATAATTCCTGCTTCCATCATTCTATCGAGCTCAATATTCACTTTCTTCGTATACTTAGGGTTCCAACTATAGGATCTCTATTTGAATGGTCTTGTATATGGTTTTAAAGGGATCCTCATCTCTCCCATAGGCCCTTTAATTCCCTTCATATCAGTGAACTTGGTTGGAAAGAAGTCTTGATATTCATGTAGTAACTCTGTTATTTTGTCAATCGTAGAAACATCCCAATAATCTCCAACATTTGCAAGCTTCGGTGTTTTCTTTGTTCCAATATTGATCTTCTTAATCTTGATCGACTGTCTAATGAATGGTAGCTCAACTTCCGGTCCTTGGACATCTCTTTGGCCTTTTGTTTCGGCAATGTTCAACTTCCTAGGATCATTGTCTTCATCAACATTGATGTTGTAACAACATTGCAGTTTCTGGAGAGGCGTAGTCCATTCGTCCTCTTATTGTTCTAAAGGGGGGCTAGAGGCCTCCTCGAATACTTTTTGTCTTACAATCTATAACGCTTGATCTATTGAAGAATATTGACTATCAAATAAGAAGGTGGTTACAAATATCTGAGTCATACCTTCCCAATCTGCAGTGATGATGTGCAACTCCACTTGAAGGTACTAGTTGATAGGGGTTGTGTCTAATGTATTAATGAATTTGTGCACCCACTTCTCTTGAGGAATGGTTCTCTAGGTTTCCTCGCAACTTTGCACATGGTCCTTTGGGTAGCTTCGATCATGAAGTGAACTTTGCATCCTTCTACGTGTGTTGAGAACTGCATGGTCATGAGGGTATGACATTGTACCCATTCTGCAATGATGTTTTTGTGTGTTCCCCACCATCTTGTTGGTGTTTCTATCAAGGCCTCATCCATTGCCAACAATATTTGTTGTGTTGGTACCCTGCTTAGAATTCCAACAAGAAGGTTTCTAAAGGATTTAGACCATCAAAAGTGGGCAAGTTACTTACTGTTGTGCCAATCCAACAAACTTCTCTGGTTAATCTAGCACATCTCCTTGTAGATACTTCATACATCTTATTCTGCTAGTTCTCCAGTGCTTCTTTTGAATCTGATGAGCATGCGTTGTCACTTCACCAATTGAGGTTTCCATCGGTCGTATGATTAATGTAATCATGTTTCCTGACTGTTAATTTGTATATGTTTTCCAGTTCATATGCGCGGTCTTCTTCTCTGATAGGTTCTGTGTATTGTTGACCTTCATATGGATCCAAAGGTGTAATGAACCTAATACCATCTCTTTCAAAGCTCATTTGTCTTTTCTTTAAATAATCCATAGTGGAATTATTGAAAGCCCAATCAATTTCTAACAACGCAGGGTAAGGGCAATTGTCATCAACTATCTCAATTGCCTCAAACTATACAAACATTCTTACTCTGTCGATGTCCACAGGGACATGTTCCAATCTTCCAAAGGGGCTTACTGCCTATTGATTAGCCATCATAAGCCTGATAGGGGAGTATATCAACTTCAGTTTTCCCATCATTGCCCAATTTTTCTTCATCATGACATTGACCTCCGACCCTAAGTCGAGGACTACATAATCTATATCATATTCTCCTATTTGAGCATTCAAGTGTAATTGCTTATTTGTCCTTCTCTTTTTAGTGATTTGATGTACTACCCTATTCAGTAAGCGATGTATCTTTCCTAGCTCATAAAGTTTGATTAAATTTTGTATCTCTTGTACAACACTCTCATTCGCAAGCTTCAGCATATATGAGTTGCACTTGCGGGTTCTTCTAAGGTCCTCGTCTTTCCTGAAGGTTAGCTAGCAACATAGGACAATCTTCTATAATGTGCTCGAAGGAACTGCAGTAGCTGGAAGTAGGGAAAGGGTTCTGACAGTCCCTTGCTACGTGTCCTAGTTATGCGAAGTTGTAGTAGATGATCTGTCCTCAACCTCGACCCATACCTCCTCCTCGTCCTTGTCCTCTAAATCCACCATGAGGATTGAAGTTTCCTCTCACAGGGGAGTTATACTACGTAGTGTTTTCTTCTTGTTGTACTTCGCCTTGAATTTTTTATATGTCTCTTGACCTTTTGTGCATGAGGTCATAATCCCTACAATCTCTATCATCATGCCCCACAGCCTTACAGAACGTGAAATACAAATTTGTGGGTGTCTGAACATATTTTTGCATGTAATATCACTCACCAGGGCGATGTCTATTTCTGCATTCCTCGTACCAGGGTAGGGTGACTTTCCTCAAAGGGATCGAAGCTTCATCGGTGACATTTTTAATATTCCATATGACTTCACATAAGAACCAGTGCTGATGAGGATCTTCAGTTCCATCACCCCTAAAAATAGCAAGCCTCATCTCATCTACCATAGAACTTCCTAGAGTTCCTGGCTGAGTATGTGGTGAACTACTAGTTACAGTTCTCTGAATGCTCTGGTGGNTTTCACATAAGAACCAGTGCTGATGAGGATCTTCAGTTCCATCACCCCTAAAAATAGCAAGCCTCATCTCATCTACCATAGAACTTCCTAGAGTTCCTGGCTGAGTATGTGGTGAACTACTAGTTACAGTTCTCTGAATGCTCTGGTGGCTTGGATTACTCTGATTGATTAATGCTACTAAATCAACATGAGGGATAATAGTACTTACTTCAACATTCTATGCAGTTCCTGAGGCTTCTGGCTCTTCTTGGTGAGGCTCTTCAGTTTTTCCTTCCTTCTCCCTAACAGGTTCTGAGTGCTCTTCGTCTGTCAGATCTACCTCTTCTCCTCTGTAGAAACCCTCATCCCCGTAGTTCTCCTTAAACAGATTTGCAATATGAACTTCTCTAAACTCTCTCCCATTGCGTGTATGTCCAACCTATGTGTCACTGTCACTGTCTGAATTCATAAAGATTAGCTTTTCCATATCCGACCAATCTACTGTATCTTCAAGATGTTCTTTTCATGTAATAGCATCTTTATCCTCAACCTCAGAAAATGTAAAAATTTTCCTCTAGGTCCTTGAAGAAATATCTCATGGATTGGCTATATGACTTTGCTCTGTCAACAACAAACTCGGTGATGTACCCTCCAATGGTGCTATCAAACAAGTGATCTACTTCTCTTGACATAGCGTTATCAACTCTCTTGACCTTCTTGATTAGCGCCAATGTCCAGACCACAGGTGGCCTAGATCTGACCTCAAACTAGATATCTTCTAACCTAGCTAACCACTCGTATAACTCCCGATGGATTCCTCCAAACAAAATCTCATGTATATCAGTAAAGATATATCTTCCTAACCAATCCTCTGTACTAAGATTAATGTTCTTGTTCTGGGCTTCAGCAAAGTCCTTTTCTTGATCCTCTATCCACTTCTGAATATCTGTCTTTGATGGGAACCACCTTGACATTCCCTCAAGAATATTAATGTCTTGGAACGAAACCATTTGTTGGCATAGGGGTAGCCCCAGGGTTCAGCTCTAAGAGCACACCAACAAGCCCTAACTACTAGCCCTTTTGGCAACACCTACAAAGCAGATGCAGTCTCACCCGAAGAAGCTATGGGGGGGTTTCAGGACAGAGATGTCTATAGCAAAGGGGAATACCAAGTGGATCTAGTACTAGAATGACACAACATTTATATATCTCTTACTAGTTTAACTCTATTCCGCACAACTATCTATTAGATCTAACACAATAATGAAATAACAATATATCAAAGGGAAAATAGCATAGCATCAATCACACACAACAGGTATACGTGGTTCACCCTCTCTCTAGGGATACGTCCACAGAATTGTGCTTTAACTCTACTCTGCGCAACTATCTATCAGATCTAACACAGTAATGAAATAACAATATATCAAAGGGAAAATAGCATAGCATCAATCACACATAACACAAGGTATACGTGGTTCACCCTCTCTCTAGGGCTATGTCCACAACACTATGCTTTACAATATATTAAGGTGAAGCATACAATTCTTGTCTGCGCTCTCAGCTAGAAAATCTTCTTTATCCTCCTCTTTATCTCTCCCCTCTCTGTGCACCCAGCTGCAGGGCCGATCTTCGCACCCAGCTGAAGATATTACAGTACAAAAGGCTCTCATACTAAACACTTCTCCCTCACATAATATTACTCACTCGATCACATAATGAAAAAGACAACCACAATAATCATAACACCACCTTGACACCAACCCATCCCAGGTCCTTTAGACCTCTATTTATACATTACAATCCCTCACCGACATCCTTAGATCGAAACCTAGGTGTCAAAACCCTAGATAGAAAAACCCTAGGTGTCTAGAAACCTAGGTCAACTTGACCTGTAGTTTTAGGGCTTTGCCAGCCTGTCTTTCCTTCCTTCTTACGCGGTGCTCCAAAGCATCCAACGGTGGTTTTTCCCGCTTGCTGAGTTGTCCACGATCCTTCTTCCTTTCTGATCTGTCATCCTTGATCTCCTCATCCCTTTTACTTCGCTCCATATTTTCTTCTCTTTTTCTCACTTCGACCCAGTAGAATTCATTGTGTCTTTCATGTAGTTCACATTTTGCCTTTTCTTCCTTTATCTTCACTTACTTTCATAACCAAGGGCGAACATATATACTCTCCCATTTATGCTCGAGCATGGGTAAAGGTTGCAATAGTCCTGTTGGATGAGTGTGCTCATCCTTATTCTCTTGACAAGTAGTACACTCCTTGATGTGACTCATCACATCCTCCTTGAGGCCCTTCCATGCGAACCTCTGCCTTACCTGCCTATAAGTCTTGCCAATCCCTTGGTGCCCTGCCACTAGTGAGTCATGACAAGCTTGTAGTATCTTGGCCTTCAAGGTTGATTTAGGAACAAAAAATATTCAGGCCTTGTAGTAGATGATGCCCTCTATGACCCTGAAGTTATCATCCTGTACCCATCCATCTATCACCTGACATGCAAACTGATTTTTTCAGTATTCCATCAAAAGGTGGTCCTTACAATCAACTAATACGTATGTCATGGCATAGACTGATGGCCTCCTGGATAATGCATTTTCCACTACGTTGTTTTTCCCTTTGATGAATTCAATGTCAAAGTCATAGCCATGTATCTTACTAACCCACTTCTGTTGTCTTTTGTCTCTACTCCAAGAAGTACTTAAGGCTATTGTGATATGATTTTACGATAAATATAGCACCGACTAAGTATTGCTGAAATTTTGCCAAGGTGTGCATGATAGCCAAAATCTCTTTTTCGTAGATAGTGTAAAGTAACTTAGGACCCCTAAGCTTTCATATCTCATAGGAAACAGGGTGCCTATTCTGCATCAATACGCCCATAATGCCTTCTCTAGAGGCATCACAGTCCAAGGTGAAAGGTTCGTCGAAATATGGTAGTGCCAACACAAGGCACGTGCTCATTACTTTCTTCATTCTGTCGAAGGTGGCTTGTGCCTCTTCACTCCATCTGAAAGCTCCTTTCTTTGTTAGATCATTCAAGGGTGCACACAATTGGGATAACCCTTTGATGAATCTCTTGTAATAGTTGTAGATGCCCAGAAATACCCTCAACTCTGTAAGGGTTTTGGATGTGGGCCATTCAACTATGGCCCGAATTGTCTCCTCATGTACCTGTACTCCTTTAACCCCAATAATATGTCCCAAGTAGAGGACCTCTATCATTTCAAATTCACATTTGGACTACTTGGAATACAATGATTGATCCTCCATGATAGTCAGTATCTGCTCCACATGCTAAAGGTGTTCCTCCCACATCTTGCTCTATATTAGCAAGTCATCAAAGGAAACAAGAAGATGCTTCCTTAACTGTTTGTTGAACACAAGGTTCATACATCATTGGAACGTGGTGAGGGCATTGGTTAAGCCAAATGGAATCAGTAATAACTCATAGTAGCCATAGTGACACCTGAAAGCAGTTTTTGGGATATCCTCCCCCCTCATCTTGATTTTATGGTAGACAGAGCGCGGGTCAATTTTGGTGAAATAGACAGCCCCTTGAAGCTCATTCAGTAACTCATCAATCATTGGTATGGGATACCTGTTTTTGACTTTTTTCTTGTTTAGTTCACTGAAGTCAATGCACATGCGCATGTTTACATCCTTCTTCTTGACCAACACCACTGAAGAGGCAAAAGGGATGGAACTTGGCCTAATGTGCCTCATATCCAAGATCTATTTGATCACCTTCTCTATTTCGTCCTTGTACTTATTTGGGTGTATGTAAGGCATGGTGATGAATGGTTTTTATCCTTCCTCTAACTTAATGATATGTGCAAATCCCCTGTCAGGTGGCACACCTGGTGGAATAGGTCCAAACACCTTACTGTGTTTGTTAATGATCTTGTGAATATCTTGTGCATGGTGAATCTTCCTCTTTTTGTGCAATGACCTTCATATGGATCCAAAGGTGAAATGACCCTAAGGACATCTCTTTCAAAAGCCATTTGTCTTTTCTTTAAATCAACCACAATGGAATTTTTGAAAGTCCAATCAAATCCTAACAATGCAGGGAAAGGGCACCTGTCATCAACTATCTCAATTACCTCAAAATATGCAAATGTTCTTACTTCGTCGATGTCCACAGGGACATGTTCCAATCTTCCAAATGGGCTTACTGCCTGCTCATTAGCCATCCTAAGCTTGATAGGGGAGTAGATCAACTTCAGTTTTCCCATCAGTGCCCAGGTTTCCTTTGTCATGACATTGACCTCCAACCCTAAGTGAGGAACACATAATCTATATCATATTATCCTATTTGAGCATTCAAGTGTAATTCCTTATTTTTCCTTCTCTTTTTAGCAATTTGATGTACTTCCCTATTTAGTAAGGGATCTATATTTCCTAGCTCATACTGTCTGATCAAATTTTGTAGCTCTTGTAGAATGCTCTCATCCTGAATCAAATTAATACAAGTATGTAAAAATTCCACGAGATTGCTTACCTCTTTTCCTTCCTTTGGCGAAGAAGACTTATTGAATGCCAGAGGCATCTCATATTCTCTTACTTCTGGCCATGTCTTTGATGAAGAACCTTGGTCTGCTTTGAACTCATTTCTTTCCTCCTCAAATATTTGTCTTTCTTTCTTTGCTTCAAAGGTTTGGGTCTTCTCTATAGCTTTCCTGACTCCTGAGTCTTCTGTAATATTTCCTTGGGTCAGTCTGTCTTCTCCTACAAAAACGCCTCCTCTAGTGATAACAATAACTCTAGGGTATTCTCCATGAGGTTCAACATATATCAGTTGCACTTGCGGGTTCTGCTGAGGTCCTCATCTTTCCTAAATCTTAGCTAGCATCACAAGACAATATTGTACTACGTAGTGTTTCCTTCTTGTTGTACTTCACCTTGAATTTTGTATATGTTTGTTGATATTTTTTGCATGAGGTCATAAGCCATACAATCTCTATCATTATGCCCCATGGACTTACAGAACATGCAATACAAATTTGTTGGTTTCTGAACATATTTTTGCATGTAATAGAACTCACCAGGGCAATGTCTATTTATTCATTCCTCACACCAGGGTAGGGTGACTTGCTTCAAAGGGCTCGGAGCTCTAGAGGCCAAGTATTCATGAAATAAGGGGAAATGTTCCTTGTCATGGCCTTCTGATTTACATATGACACACCATATGTCTTCTCTTTTATCCTTTCCCTTATCTTTCTTCATATCTTCGATCTATAGAGACAAACTAGTTATTTGAATCAATATTTGACTCATACCTGAGCTGGATTCTCCCATAGGGGATGACTCTAACTTCATGGCGATTTCCAATGCCTTAGCTTGCAAAGAGATCATCTGTTGCATCAAAGGAACTCTAATGTGTGGTAAGAGGGAAGCAATGAACCATTCTTTGTTCTCCTCATCTGGGATTTGAAAAGTCAATCGGCCAGCCAAGGTGTTGAATCTCTTATCGAATTCCCAAATAGGTCCAGCTACCTTCTGCTTGATTTCTTTCAGTTCTATAATACATTGTGATTCTGATTTAGGTTTCATGAAATCTTTAATCAATGCGTTCTTGATCACATTCAGGGGCTTAGGCTGTGCAAGTCCTTTGACAAGCTTCATGTACCAATGTTGATCAAGATCTTCAGATCAATCTCCGACAAAAATAGGGAGCCTCATCTCATCTGGCATAGATATTCCTAGGGTTCTAGTGATAGTTCTATGAATGATCTGGTGGCTTGGATTACTCTGATTTCTTAATGCTACTGAATCAATAAGAGGGATAATGGTACTTAATTCAATAGTCTGTGCAGTTCCTGAGGTTTTTATCTCTTCTTGGTGAGGCTCTTCATCTTTCCCTTCCTTCGCCCTAACGAGTTCTGAGTGCTCTTCGTCCGTCAGATCTGCCTCTTCTCCACTGTAGAAACCCTCGTCCACGTAGTTCTTCTTAAACATGTTCGCAAGATGAACTTCTCTGAACGCTCTAACACTATGCGTATGTCCAACCTCTATGTCATTGTCAATGTACGAATTCCTGAACATTAGATTTTCCATATCTAACCAATCTATTGTATCTTCAAGATGTTCTTCTCATGTAATATAATCTTGATCCTCAACCTCAGAAAATGTAAAAATTTTCCTCTGGGTCGCTTGAAGAAATATCTTTCGGCTTGGCTATATGACTCTACTCTGTCAAAAACAAACTCAGTGATGTACCCTCCAATGGTGCTATCAAACCAGTGATCTACTGCTCTTGACATAGTGTTAACAACTCTCTTGACCTTCTTGATTAGCGTCGACATCTAGACCACAGGTGGTATAGATCTGACCTCAAACTGGGTATCTGCTAACCTAGCTAACTACTCACATAGCTCCTGATGGATTCCTTCGTGTATATCAGTAAAGATATATCTTCCTAACCAATCCTCTATATTAAGATTAGGGTTCTTGTTCTAGGCTTCAACGAAGTCCTTTTCTTGATCCTTTATCCACTTATGAATCTTTGTCTTTGATGGGAACCACCTTGACATTCCCTCAAGAAGATTCATGTCCCAACAAGGGAACCATTTGTTGGCACAGGGGCAGACCTAGGGTTCGGCTCCAAGAGCGCACCAACAAGCCATAACTAATGGTCCTTTTGGAAACACTTGGAAAGAAGATGTAGTCTCACCCGAAGCAGCTATGGGGGAGTTGTAGGACAAAGATGTCTACAACCAAGGGGAATACCAAGTGGATCTCATACTAGAACGACACAACATTTATATATCTCTTACTAGTTTAACTCTACTCCACACAACTATTTATTAGATCTAACACAGTAATGCAATTACAATATATTAAATGGAAAATAACATATCATCAATCAAACACAAACCAACGTATACGTGGTTGACCCTCTCTCTAGGGATACTTCCATAGAACTGTGCTTTATAATATATTAAGGTGAAGCATACAGTTCTTGTCTGCACTCTCAGCTAGCAGATCTTCTTTCTCCTCCTCTCTATCTCTCCCCTCACTACGCACCTAGCTACAGGGTTGATATTTACACCCAGCTGAAGATCTTGTAGTACAAAAGGCTCTCATACTCAACACTTCTCCCTCACATAATATTACTCACTCGATCACACAATGACAAAGACAACCACAACAATCATAACACCACCTTGACACCAACCCATCCCAGGTATTTTATACCTTTATTTATACATTACAATCACTCACTCACATCCTTAGGCTGAAACCTAGGTGTCAAAACCCTAGATACTAAAAACCTAGGTGTCTAAAACTGTAGGTCAACTTGACCCGCGTTTTGAAGGCTTTGCCAGCCTGTCTTTCCTTCCTTCTCGCACAGTGCTCCAAAGAATCCAACGGTGGATTTTCCCTCTTACTGAGTTGTCCACAATCCTTCTTCCTTTGTGATCTTTCATCCTCAATCTCCTCATCCCACAACTTGCTTCCTTTTACTTTTCTTTGTCTTTTCTTCTCTTTTTCTCACTTTGACCCAGTAGCAGTCACTGTGTCTTCCACGCAGTTCACATTTTTCCTTTTCTTCCTTAATATTCTCTTACTTTCATAACCAAGGGACAATAGAGATACTCTCCCATTTATGCTCGAGGATGAGTAAATGTTGCAGCACTCCTGCTGGATGAGTGTGCTCATCCTTATTCTCTTGACAAGGAGTACACTCCTTGATGTGACTCATCACATCCTCCTTGAGGCCCTTCCATGAGAACCTCTGCTTTACATGACTGTAAGTCTTTCCAATCTATTGGTTCCCTACCACTGGTGAGTCATGACAAGCCTGTAGTATCTTGGCCTTGAAGGTTGATTTAGGAACGAAAAAGATTCGGCCCTTGTGGTAGATGGTGCTATCTATGACCTTGAAGTTATCATCCTGTACCCTTCCATCTATCACCTAAAAAGTGAACTGATTTTGTCAGTATTCCATCACAAGGTGGTCCTTCCAATCAACTAATACATATGTCATGGCATAGACTGATGGCCTCCTGGATAATGCATCTACCACTACGTTTTTTTTCTCTTTGATGAATTCAATGTCAAAGTCATAGGCATGTATCTTAATGACCCACTTCTTTTGTCTTTCGTCTCTTCTCCAAGAAGTATTTAAGGCTATTGTGATATGATTTTACAATAAATCTATCACCGACTAAGTATTGCCAAAATTTGGCCAAGGCGTGCATGATAGCCAAAATCTCTTTGTCATAGATAGTGTAAAGTAACTTGGTACCCCTAATATTTAGGCTCTCATAGGAAAGAGGGTGCCTATTTTGCATCAATACGGCCACAATGCCTTCTCTAGGGGCATCACACTCCAAGGTGAAAGGTTGGACGAAATATGGTAGTGCCAACACAAGGCACATGCTCATTACTTTCTTCATTCTATCGAAGGTGGCTTGGGCCTCTCAATCCATCTGAAGGCCCCTTTCTTTGTTAGATCGGTCAAGGGTGCACACAATTGGGATAATCCTTTGACAAATATCCTGTAATAGTTGTAGATGCCCAGAAATCCCCTCAACTCTGTAAGGGTTTTGGGCGTGGGCCATTCAACTATGGCCTCAATTTTCTCCTGATGTACTTGTACTCCTTTAACCCCAATAATATGTCCCAGGTAGAGGACCTCCGTCATTCCAAATTCACATTTGGACTCCTTAGCATACAATTATTCATCCTCCATGATATTCAATATCTACGAAGGTGTTCCTCCCACGTCTTTCTATGATTAGCAAGTCATCAAAGAAAACATGAAGATGCTTGCTTAACTGTTTGTTGGAGATATGGTTCATACATGATTGGAATGTGGCGAGGGAATTGGTTAAGCCAAATGACATCACTAAGAATTCATAGTGGCTGTAGTGACACTTGAAAGCATTTTTTGGGATGTCCTCCTCCCTCATCTTGATTTGATGGTAGCCAGAGCGTATGTGAATTTTGGTGAAATAGCTAGCCCCATGAAGCTCGTCTAGTAACTCGTCAATCCTTGGTATGGAATATCTATTTTTGATTGTTTTCTGGTTTAGTTCCCTGAATTCAAAGCACATGCACATGGTTCCATCATTCTTCTTGACCAACACCACTGAACAGGATAAAGGGTTGGAACTTGGCCTGATGTTCCCCATATCCAAGAGCTCTTTGATTTCCTTCTCTATTTCATCCTTGTACTTCTTTGGGTGTCTATAAGGTGTGGTGATGACTAGATTTTCTTCTTCCTCTATCTCAATGATATGCACAAATCCCCTGTCAGGTGTCACACCTGGTGGAATAGGTCCAAACACCTTACTGTGTTTGTCAATGATCCCATGAATCTCTGGTGCATAGTGAATCTTCCCCTTTTTGTCCACACGTGCCGAAATCTTGCCAAAGTAGCTGTCTCTTATGTCGTACTGTCATGAACT
>JASDQU010736965.1:174065-201225 GCA_032191745.1 Picea mariana | reverse complement strand
AAATATATATATATATATATATATATATATATATATATATATAGTTTATCTAATTTATATTTATATAATAGTTCTATTTATCATATATACAACATATACAAATAATGAGTTTTAATCTAAACTCATAGAAAATCAAATGTTTAATGGTTCTTTTTGATGAAAGTAATAAAGAAAGAGAAAATACTATTTGTTTTTTGGTTTGTTTTCTTGTTTGTATGCATTAATAAAATCAAATATTAAACTACTTAATTAAACAAAAAGATATAGATAGTAAAAATTATACTATATATGAAAACTTCTATAATGAACAAGCAAATGAAATAAAAGAACAGACTAACCTATTAATGCATCCAATGTCTGTACAATAGAGAATATCCAACCAACTTATCCGAGAAGTAAACCTGCAATGAATATTAAGATTGATCTGAATAAATGCGAAACAATATGCTGGAAACTGAGTTTTGATAACAGAGTGTCAAATGGAGATAGTCACAGTGATCTTGTGATTTACAGTAACTACATTGAGATAAATCTTGCTGTAAGATCTTGTATTTAAACATTCAATAGAAAATTAGAGATAAATCTCATAATTTGAATTGAATCGATGATCACCCTGTATTGTATCTGAAACATGAGATATAGACAACATGTAACAATGAATTATTTCAACTCACAATAAATCATTAAGACAAAATCTTTCACCATCTATTATCACATCGAAATAAACAGAACTTAAACTAAAACATAATACACAAAAGCTAAAGATGTAACATGCATTCAGTTCCATTCAAGTCTGTGTGTAATTTTCCATACTCCAGCCCCAATCCGAGATGCTTCTGTTTACAAATTGATAGGTTTATAAAGGCCTCAGGAAATATAATTGTTTATGTTCCTGAGATCAAATATTTGTTTCAAAAATAAAGGGGGATGCAACCACCCTGATCCTACTAAATACTCCAAAACTAACAATAGTCCATTTCTGTTCATTCAAAATACATCACAGATATGACTGGAAGATCTTAAGAGTGCCTCAGATCAATTTTGAAATCATGGACCCCTAAATATCCTGAAAGAAAAAATAAAATAGGAAGATTTCATATATGTTTTCTGTCATTAATTTACACAATTCGAATTTACATAACTGGCTACAGAATCTTGCGATTCTGTAGCTAGTTATAATGGTAAATGAAATCTCATTTTATATAATGAATAAAATATACTAAAATAATGAAATATAGTTTATTCAACAAACCAAATAATCTAACTTAAGAATGAAAAAAAACATGCTATTAATTTAAAAGATCATACCTCTAACCATGCAATCAAATCGTATCATGAAATCTTGGAATTTACAATGGTTGTAGCAACCTCAACGTTTTTAAATATCACATGACCTGTGGTCTTCATCCATTTTTCCTTGCCTTGAATAACTGACTCGAGCTTCAAGTTTTCCCTCGTTAAAACATCGACCTAGTCTTGTAAAGCCTTAACATGTGACTGTAGAACTAGGATATCAGTATAATATCTATCAATCCATGATAGACAGACCTCACATTGTGACTGTGTGGCATTTGCATTAAAACAAACAAGATTGTGGACCAGAGAGCCCTCGATATGGATAGTAGATTTGTTACAAAGCTTGACACTAGGAAACTCTAGATTTTCTTTCAAACAGGGAGGAAAATTATCGACAAAGTTATAAGGTCGGTCAGGGTGTAGCTTGAATGAAAAAGGGTCTTCCTCTACAAGGAATTTGTCAATTTCAAAGTCTCAGCTTTCGTTAACCTCGATCATGCTGATCACGTTTGCATGAGAATTCATCTTATTACTAAGACTCTATGATATCAATCTCCCAGCCCTTTTGTTCTTAAAATTTACATGAACACTACTTTTAGATTTCTTCCCTATAGGTTTCTTTAAGTTTTTAACATAGTCAGTTGGATGTGTAATCTGTTGACAGGCATGTTGAATGACCTTGGGGTCGATCAAGGGTTCCCTGTTAGGGGAAGAGACATGAGTCTGGAGAGGTGAGAGAGATGCCATCGGGTGGACAAGGGTCAGACAACCTTTAGCAGCTATTTTTGAGGGGAAGTATTGTGGTTTCTTTGTCTGAGCTAGCCCGTGGTGCAGGCATGTTTGTTTCAAAAAGAAAGACCGATAAACAGAAATGAAAACAGAAACAAACCAAAAAAGAAAAACAAACAACAAGGAAACCAAAACAGAAAATATTTACAAAAGATGTATGGGAGAGTTGTTAGGTAAAATACTTTTTGAGAGCTTGGCCATTCACCCAGAAGGTGTCTGGCTGTCCCTCTAAATTCTACAGGAGGAAGGAACTGGGACCTAGTTTTTTAGCAATTAAAAATGGTCCCAACCACAGGTTTTGAAACTTAGTATGTTCTCCTTTCCCCTCATGAGGTTTTTCCCACTTAAGGACAAGATCGCCTACCTCAAAACTTCTGTCAGAGGCAGAATTGGAATCAAACCATTTTTTGACAATGAGTTGATGTTGATCCAATTTTCGATTTGCTTGAGCCCTTACTTCCTCTAACTTCAGCAAAGCGTTAATCTGACTTTCCAAGGGAGGACAATTTTCTTCTTGCACCTTCTGTGATAACTGCAGAGATGGAAGAAGTACATGCGCTGGGAGAATCGCTTCCCTACTGTAAACAAGAAAAAAGGGGGAATTACCAACAACAGTTTTAGGAGTTACTCTATCATCCCAGATTGCATTAAATAGTGCAGTATGCCAGTTTTTGTGGTTTTCAGAGACAGTTCTCTTGATGATCTTGATTAGGTTTTTATTAGTTGATTTAGCCAAACCATTGCCTTGGGGGTAATAACTGGAGGAATACTTTAATTTTATTCCTTTTTCTAAAGCGAAATCACTCATTTCAATAGACGAAAAATAGGAAGCATTATCAAAAACTAGGCGTTCAGGGATATCGAAACGAGTGATAATATTTTCATTTAGGAAAGATATTACGTGACTGGTGTTTACCACTTTTAATGGGGCAGCCTTGGACCATCTGGTGAAATAATATGTGGTTGTTATGATGTATTTATGCTGCTGCGAGGATTCTAGATTGATTGGGCCTATAATATCCAGGCCCCACTACTGAAAAGGGGAGTCTACCGAAACTGGTTGCAGTGGGAATGCTGGTTTTTGTACTTGCCCATATGCCTTTTGACAGATCACACACTTACGGAATAAGGAATGGGTGTCTTTGAAAAGACTAGGCCAGTAATAACCTACTCTTAATACTTTGTGGGCAGTTGTGTCTCCACCAAAATGCCCACCAACTTCCCCTGCATGTAATTCCAATAAGACTTTATCTGCTTCACCTTTTTCAAGACAACGCATAAGTATTCCATCGAAATTTTGGCGAAACAAAATACCGTTTACCAGCTGAAAAGAAGAATATTTTAATCTTAGTGCTCTCCTCTTTTTTGGATCCAAGTGACGGGGAGCTGATCCGTGTGTAAGATAAAACTTGATGTCATCATACCAAGGACTAGTAGGGTTTTGTGCACAATAGATTTGATTTTGATTGTGCTGATCTTGAATTAACATATCAGTTTCATTTTGCTGTCCTATAGCTGAATCAACAACCAATTTACATAAACCTTGGCCTCTAACAATTTGTGCTGGGGTAATTTCTATGTCGTATTCTTGTAAGGAGGTGACCCAGTTTTCCATTTTTTCACCCAGTTCTTTTTGTACTAACAAATTTTTGACAGCAGGGTAAGGGACAATGATTTTCATCCTAGATTTTAGTAGATAAGATCGAAAGTGTTTTACTGCTTTAAAAACAGCATAGGCCTGCTGATCTACTGTTGGGTAATTAAGTTCTGCTCCCTTGAAGGTTGATCTCATAAAGGAAATTGGGACTTCATTGTTTTTAGTATTTTTTTAGGTTAGGATAGCAGCATAATACTGATCAGAGGCAAATTTGTAGAGGGTGAAGTCTCGTGAAAAATCAGGGCTCATTAGAGGAGCGTCTACTATAGCCTTTTTTATTGAGTCAAAAGCCTGACTTTCTAAAGGTCCCCAATGGTATTGTACATCCTTTTTTATTAAATTTTGTAATGGTATAACCATTTCTGAAAAGTTGGGGATGAACCTCCTAACAAAGTTTATCTAACCTAAGAAAGACTGCATGAACTTTTTGGAAGAGGGACGTGGTAGTTTTGAAATGACTTTGG
This sequence comes from Picea mariana, assembly GCA_032191745.1. Classification (NCBI taxonomy): domain Eukaryota; kingdom Viridiplantae; phylum Streptophyta; class Pinopsida; order Pinales; family Pinaceae; genus Picea; species Picea mariana. Next base: position 197,019 of record JASDQU010736965.1, on the reverse strand, counting down.
TCCTTTCAAGGTCAATAATCATCCTTTCATTTGATACAATGAATCTAAGGAACTTACCTTGTTCTACTGCAAAGGCAGATTTTTTAGGATTTAAAGAAATGTCGTACTTACTACATCACTGTAGAACAACTCTTAGATGGGCTAGATGATCTCCTTTATTCTTTGAGAAGACAATGACATCATCCAGATAAACTACTATAGATTGATTGATTAAGCCGTGAAAAGTGATATCCATCACTCTCTGAAAGGTGGCACCGGCATTTATGAGCCCAAAGGGCATCTTCCTATAAGCGTAGGTTCCCCGTGGAGTATGGAAAGTGGTTTTGAGCTGGTCTGGGAGAGACATAAGGACTTGGTTATATCCTGAAAAAACATCTAGCAATAATAATCTTTCAGAACTAGATACTTGTTGAAGGATCTGTTCCATGGGAGGAACAGGGTAGTTGTCTTTATCAGACGCTCGGTTTAAATTTCGGAAATCGACACAGTCAGATTTCACCACTCTTATTCCTTACAGGGACAAGATTAGAGACCCACTGTGTATGTCTTACTGGGAAGATTATTTTAGCATTCAAGAGTTTGTTTAATTCTTTCTTGACTGTTGGTTCAAGTTTTGGGTGCATCTTTCTTAACTTCTGTTGAAAAGGTTGGGTCTGGGGTTTCATGGGAATACTGTCTTGTATGATGTTAAGATCAAAGGTCTTTAGGTCATCGTATGTCTAGGCAAAGACATCTTTAAATTATTTAAACAAATTAATAAATGCTATCTTTTCTTGTTTAGAACATCCCAACCCCAAATTGATGCATTGTGGGTTATCTTTAGTTCCTAAATTTATTTTTTCATGTGTCAAGGAAGAACTATTCGTTTTACAATTCAATGATTTTCTGAATTTATTGTGAAGATCATAAATTTTTTCTAATCTAACCACAGATTTTGGAATAGAGCTTACCATATCCGATGTAGACTCTGGGGGTCTTGGATCTGGCATTACCATAAAATCGCAAAGGTTTTCATCGTGGGTACCTTCGTCAATAACTACACCTTGGAAAGTCTCTTCCATGTGCAGAAAATTGATGATATGTTGATTTTCATCGAAGACTCTCCAATTTGTGATGTTGTCCTAAACAGATGGTCTGAACAACAACTTGACGAGAAATGCATTCGGAGAAAGGCCTTCTGCAGGAAAAAGTTTTGAGGCAACATTAGCTAACAAATCAGCCTCAGAATTGTTCAATCTTGGAATAGAATTAATGTTAAATGCAGAAAATTTATTCATTAAATTCCATACCTCAATCTGATAGCTTTTCAGGTGTGGGGATAAATAGTGGATAGAATTTTTTACCTGTCTAACCAAAATTTCTGAATCCCCAAAGACGGTCAAATTTTGAATCCTCAAATCTAGTGATTTTATGAGATCTTGCAGGAGTGCCTCGTATTCGGCCGTATTGTTTGTGCATTCAAATTCTAACTGGCAAGCGATCAAAGTTTTGTTACCTATTGGATCAATGAGCACGCACCCTGCACCAGCTCCTTCGTTAGATTTAGATCCATCGAAGTAAAGAGACCATATTTGATTTTCATCAGGTGCATGTGACCACTGGGAGAAGGCCGTTGACTGTGTGCATGTCATAATTTCATACTGTTGTTCCAGGTCAGTAATGGTAGAATTTTCAGCCATGAAATTGCCGAAAAAAGTGTCCATCCCCTGTATTTTAGGTGAATTGGTGGAAGTAGTGAATGGTTCATTAAGATCATTTAAATCGGTTACCGTGAACTTAAGATAATGCTCACGATTTACCTTGATTCTGTTAGGCTTTCCATTCTCAGGCAGCCACAAGTGAGACCAATCCGTTGCAAAATAACCATGTAGCTATTCGGACCAATCTCTACTTAAAAACAAGCCATATACTTCGGGGATATCAACAACAATAATATCAATAACTTGATGGACTTTAGGATTAGATGATAATCTGATAAGGACATATTTTAATTCACCTATTACTTTAACACTAGTTCGATCAAGATGAATAATTTTCAGGCTGGAAGGCTGACCTTCGGCATTAATTTTTTGATAGATAGACCAAGGCATTACGTTTGATGATGCACCTGAATATACCATGTAGTTATGTACATTCCTATTGAAAATTTCAAAAGTCAACAAAAAGGGTGGGACATTTCTGCAAGTATTAATAGCAGAAGTTTGTTGTTTTTCAGTCGCAGCCCCTGAAACTAGTTTTTCTACATTTGTTACACTTTTTATAGAAAGGTCTCTTTTATCATAAGACTCTGGCGTTGTTTTGACGGAGACATTTTCGGCTGTTTTGGGGTTGTTTTCAGCAACTTTATTGTTGTTCGGATTGCTATTTTTGTTGTTTTCTGCAATATTTTGCAGCATCTTTTGCAGAAGAAAAGGGAATTTCAATAATTTGTAAATAGAAATATTAGCTCTAAGTTTTTTGAGATCCTTAATCAAATCATACTCTAAACTTGGGGCTGCCGAATTCTGTTTAGTTTCAATTGATTTAGACTGTTTTTGAGGTGCATTAGTTTTGATTTCAGAAGAAGACTTATTTGATGTCTTGGTCCTGGTATTGTAAGGATGCACTGTTTCAAAATTAGCTTGAAAAATGCTATACGAAAAATGTCTGAAAACATTGGGAGAGGATTCGTCCTCTTCCACTATCTTTTGTTCATCTACGTCTTCAGGAATCTCGAGAGGAATCAAGTTATCATGTGCCTCTAGAATCATCTGAATAGCAAATTGTAAGCTTTCTAGATTTAGGCCTTCAGAATTTGAGTTAGGCCGGTTTGTGGGAAAATGATTTCTAAAAGCGAGTTTGTAAGGCCCTTTGCTTGAAGAAGCTTCTTGCGCCAATCTTCTCAAATATATAACCTGATTAGATAACTTTTGAACAACCTTCTGTAAGCTTTCTAGATCCGAACTATCTGGTTGAGTTTTGTTTTGGGGAGGTCTAGGAAGGATTTTGATTTTCTTCTTGGAGGATGAAGTAGTCTCTGCCTCGTTATAGGTATTGTCTTTTAGGCTGAGAATATCTTTCTCGATTTGACTCGCCTCTTCGAAGGCTTATAAAAATGTGGCTTTCTTGGACCTTTTTACCCAAATGGCTATGTTTTGGTGTAAGGCTTTCATGTAGTATGCGACGATAAGGTTTTCGGCATCCATTGAGTACGTATGGATTCGATTCTTTAATGTTAGGAACCTTTGATTAAAGTATTTTATCTTTTCTTTGGGGTTCATCTTTATACTAGAGAGTTCCATGACCAAGACTTCAGAAGATTTTTCATCTCCGAATTTCTCAAGGAAACAGGACTCGAATCTATCCCATGACACAATGGTATGGGGTTGTTGGGAAAAGTACTAGTTAGAGGCATTGCCTTCAAAGGTGCAGGGAAAAAGTTTGCATACTACATCTTCGTGTTCAACACTACAGAGCCTAATGGCTAGCATAAATTTTTTTACATGATCCCTTGCAATCTGCTTGGAATCTGGGTCAAATTTAGGGAGCCATTTCTCTAGATGCTTATCAAAGGATATTGGGGCCAAGGTATGGCCACTGCATCTTGATCGAGCCAAGGTCTGGCGGTATTTTTCGTATTGGCCATAGGTGTGGGTGGTGTCGAAGGCTGAGATGAAGAACTTCCTTCGTTTGATGATTCTTCCCCAGAAGAAGAAGGAGATGAAGGGGGTGGTGATGGTGGAATACCAGATCCTCCTGTTGCAGAAGTGAGGATGTGATATGGATCCGTAGGGTTTAGGGTAAGATCAGTACCTTCAATATGCTCCTTGATATCAGAGAAGTCTAATGGTTGGTTCAAAGGCCGACCTGGTTGTCTGATACGGGCCAAGGCACTGTGTGTCCTTATGAGGGATTAACGAATAGTTTCTTGTACGTCGGCCCCTGGGGGGTTTGGAGTTACTGGTTCAATGGTGATCTGAGTGTTGTCATTTGATGTGGTTGATGTTTGAGGTACAATGTTTTCGTCATAATGACTTCTAGTTACTATAGGTGAGGGGGTAGGTGGGGGAGGAGTCTTGCGACCTCCACGTGCCATTAATAGTATTCAGACCCTCCTTCTAGTGCCATTTGTTGACGAGCGAAAATGACCACTCATCAATTGGAAGAGTGAATCTGGTCCGGGGTTGTCTAATTAACCCAAGATGTTTGGATTAATTCACTCTAACGGGTTTAATGGCTCCGTTGGCCAATCTAAAGTCCTAAGGGAAGAGAAAAATAACTAAAAGAAATACAATAAATTACTAAATAATAATCATTGAAATGTATATGTACATCTAAATATATATATACAATTTATCTAATTTATATTTATATAATAGTTCTATTTATCATATATACAACATATACAAATAATGAGTTTTAATCTAAACTCATAGAAAATCAAATGTTTAATGGTTCTTTTCGATGAAAGTAATAAAGAAAGAGAAAATACTATTTGTTTTTTGGTTTGTTTTCTTGTTTGTATGCATTCATAAAATCAAATATTAAACTACTTAATTAAACAAAAAGATATAGATAGTAAAAATTATACTATATATGAAAACTTCTATAATGAGCAAGCAAATGAAATAAAAGAACAGACTAACCTATTAATGCATCCAACGTTTGTACAATAGAGAATATCCAACCACCTTATCCGAGAAGTAAACCTACAACGAATCTTAAGATTACTCTGAATAAATGTGAAACAATATGCTGGAAACTGAGTTTTGATAATAGAACGTCAGTTGGAGATAGTCACAGGGATCTTGTGATTTATAGTAACTACGGTGAGATAAATCTTGTCGTAAGAACTTGTATTTAAACATTCAATAGAAAATTAGAGATAAATCTCCTAATTTGAATTGAATCGATGATCACCATGTATTGTATCTGAAACATGAGATATGGACAGCATGTAATAATGAATTATTTCAACTCACAATAAATCATGAAGACAAAATCTTTCACCATCTATTATCACATCGAAATAAACAGAAGTTAAACTAAAACATAATACACAAAATCTAAAGCTGTAACATGCATTCAGTTCCATTCAAGTCTGTGTGTAATTGTCCATACTCCAGCCCTAGGCCGAGATGCTTATGTTTACACAGTCATAGGTTTATAAAGGCCTCAGGAAAGATAACTATTTATGTTCCTGAGATCAAATATTTGTTTCAAAAATAAAGGGGGATGCAACCACCCTGATCCTACTACGACTCCAAAACTAACAACAGTCCATTTCTGTTCATTCAAAATACATCATAGATATGACTGGAAGATCTTAAGAGTGCCTTGGATCAATTTTGAAATCATGGACCCCTGAATATCCTGAAAGAAAAAAGAAAATAGGAAGATTTCAGATATGTTTTCTGTCATTAATTTACACAATTCGAATTTACATAACTGGCTATAGAATCTTGCGATTCTGTAGCTAGTTATAATAGTAAATGAAATCTCATTTTATTTAATGAATAAAACAGACTAAAATAATGAAATATAGTTTATTCAACAAACCAAATAATCTAACTTAAGAATGAAAACAAACATGCTATTAATTTAAAAGATCATACCTCTAACCATGCAATCAAATCATATCATGAAATCTTGGAATTTACAATGGCTGTAGTAGCCTCAACATTTTTAAATATCACATCACCTGTGGTCTTCATCCGTTTTTCCTTGCCTTGAATAATTTATTCGAGCCTCAAGTTTTCGCTCGTTAAAACATCGACCTGATCTTTTAAAGCCTTAACTCGTGACTGTAGAACTGGGATATCAATATAATATCTATCAATCCATGATAGAGAGACCTCACACTGTGACTGTGTGGTGTTTTCATTAGAACAAACAAGATTGTGGACCAAAGAGCCCTCCATACGGATAGTAGATTTATTGCAAAGCTTGACACTAAGAAACTCTGGATTGTCTTTCAAACAGGGAGGCAAATTATCGACAAAGTTATAGGGAGGATTAGGGTGTACCCCGAATGACAAAGGGTCTTCCTCTGCAAGGAATTTGTCAATTTCAGAGTCTGAGCTTTCGTTAACCTCGATCATGCTGATCGTGTTTGCATGAGAATTCATCTTATTACGAAGAATTCGTGATATAAATCTCCCAGCCCTTTTGTTCTTAAAATTTACATCAACACTGCTTTTAGATTTCTTCCCCGTAGGTTTCTTTAAGTTTTTAACACAGTCAGTTGGATGTGTAATTTGCTGACAAGCATGTTGAATGACCTTAGGGTCGATCAAGGGTTCGTTGTTAGGGGAAGGGACACGAGTCTGGGGAGGTGAGAGAGATTCCATTGGGTGGACAAGGGTCTCCTCAACCACGAGTTTATCTACCTCACCCATATCAGGGTTACCATAGCCATTTCGGGTTATAAACGAATCCCAACTGTCATTTTGTGACTCTAATTGATGTAAGAGAAGGATTTTAACCAGGCCATGATGAAAAAGGCTAGAGTCTGACCAGTTTTTCTTGTATCTTTTCCCCATTTTATAAAGACTCCTGAGTAAGTAATATGGCATATTCAAAGGGAAACCCATAAAACTCATAAGAAGGTGTAAATGGTACAAAAATACAAGCCCAAACCGTCCCTCACAGGTAACAAATTTCTTTACCACAATGAGAAAATCATGCCACCGAGATTTTAGGAATGAAATTGGCATACCTTTATCACATCTTGTTATCTTTCGAGATGTAAACAGCAGGGTCCAAGGAACTTCCTCCACTTTTTCATTTTTAAACCATTTTTGACAGCTCACTGGTAACCATGTGGCTTGACTCAAGAACTCCTCGGTAACCTCCAGTTGCACATCACCAACTTTCGCTCTACAACCATCAAAGGAGAAGGTGAATTCTTGGGCAACCTGTAAATTGAAACCTTGAAACTTCCTAATGAAAACGAGCCAACCACTTCTCTCCAAATCTTCTCTGGCATCATCGTATGAGAGCAGGGTTTGGATACCGTGTGGTTCAATTCTCACGACAGGAGCCATACTGGACGGGAGGGTAATCAAACAAACACAACATACAGGAAGGGTTTGTGAAAACAAAACAGAGCCATAACCCCAAGCCCAACAATGAACGTTGCAAAGATTCATACGATGGGATGGATGTTTAATTGAAATGTGTGTGAAGAAGGTTTGCGAAGCCCAAGGCCATCCTTAGAAATGATGACAGTCTGCAAATCGTATGCGACCTCTGCATTCAGTACTAGCTAGGACCAAATCATTAAAACGAGAATAAGTGCACGCATCGTGGGTTTGATTACAAAGTTTGGGTAAGTCAAAAATCGAAAAATCAAAAGTTTTGTAAAAGAAACGTAGCCAAAAATCAAACCAAAACTATACAAAAATCAAATCGTGGGGGTGCTTTGTTCATGAAACCAATAACCTCTTAAGCATGCTTGGAATTGAAAGGATCAAAACAAAGAGAGTAACATCTATGGGAAGGAATCAAAATTCCATAATAAACTATGTGAACAATTTGCCTAATCCTTCTACCTGAGATAACACATCTTTAACTACGTAATTACCAACATAACCAATCACCTTGGAATATACGATGAAGACTCTGAAATGTTTGAGTGATTTCACTAAGGCATAAGCTTGTTTCTCAAACATGGGATACTTTAATTTTGAATTTTGAAAGGCCCTACTCATATATGCAATGGGTTGATCATGGCCTTGATCATTTTTCTGAAGTAATACACCAGCAATAGTGTCTTCAGAGGCAAAGGAGAAAATATGAAAGTCCTATGTATACTCCGAGCTAATAAGGACATGAGCTTTAGATATGGCAGTTTTTATACTTTGAAAATCTCTCTTAATTTCATCATTCCACTCAAACTTGACATCCTTCTTAAGCATCTTATATATAGGTTTCATGATCTCTTCATAGTTGGGAATGAACCTATGAACAAAATTTGTTTGGCATAAGAAGGATTGGAGAGATTTCTTCGAAACAAGAAAGGGTACCTTTCTAATCGCTTCAACTTTCTCTGAGTCTAACTCGACCCCATATTCATAAATTATGTGGCCCAATAATTTACCTTCAGACACCCCAAATACTGACTTAGCAGGATTTAGAGAAATCCCAAACTCTCTACACCTATCCAAAACTTGTCTAAGGTGGTCAATGTGAGTTTTCCCATCCTTATAAAACACTATTAAATCATCTTGATATATCTCAATCAACTTTCCAATCAACCCCCTAAAGGCATAGTCCATAGCTCTTTGAAAAGTAGCTCCAACACTTGATAAACCAAATGAAATTCTAAGATATTCAAAGGTTCCCCATGGAGTGGTAAAGTGGCCTTATTCCTATCTTCCACTTTCAGTCTAATTTGATTATAACCTGAAAAGCCATGAAGCATGGAAATCATTCCCGATCCTGTTACTCTTTGAAGTTAAGTTTCCATCTTGGGAAGGGGTAGTGGTCTTTTGTGCAAGCAATGTTCAAATTCTTGAAGTCAATACACAACCTAATCTTTCCATTCTTCTTCCTTGCAACAACCAAATTTGAGCACCATGAAGAATGTCTAGTTTGGGCTATGATGCCTGCCTCTAGCATTTTTTGTAACTCCTGTTGGACCAAAGGAGCTAACTTGGGGTTCATTTGTCTCAACTTCTGTCTAAAGGGATTAGTTTCTTCCTTGAGAGGAATCACATGCTGAATTACATCCTCCCTATAGACTTTGAGCTCATAATAACTGAAAGATGAAACATCCCTATATTCTTTTAATAACTTAACAATTTCTTTTCTTTCTTCAGTAGGGATAGTTTTGCCTACTTTTACAATCCTAGGCTCTTGCTCACTTCCAATGTTGACTTCTAATTGATCACAATTTTTTTCTTTTGACTCTTCTTTCCATTTGTGACCATCTTGTCTATCAAAGGTTTTTTCTTGGGTCACAACCTGCCTAGGAACTGGATTTAACTTATCATCACCTCCGGTATAATTACAACCCTCTTCTCTCACACAGATGCCAAAGTCAGAGAACTCATGCATATGAGTCAAGAACTTAATAACCTATTTGTCATCATCAAAAACTTGCCAATGATTCATGTTATAAGGAACTGAGGGTCTAAAAATGAATTCCACTAAAATATTCTCATCAATCAAATTATGTGAAAGATGAAGTATGAAAGCAACTACTGCACATTCATTTGCCTTAGAATTTTGTTCTATAGGAATAACAATAAGTTTTAAAGAATCTAGATCACCAATGGAGTCCCAAATTGCATTCCTATACCTTTTCAATCTCTCAGACTTGCAAGTAAATTTATTCTTTAGTTGTTGTATCTTGATGTTTAAACATTTCATACCCATATCCTTGCAAATTTCTAAACCAAGTAGAAAATCTTCATACTCAGCCACATTATTGGTTGCATCAAACTCCAATCTATAAGAAAACTTAAACACTTTATCATTTGGAGCTTGAAGCAAGATTCCAACACCCTTTCCCGCTCTAGAAAAAGCACCATCAAAATTCATGTACCATATCTCATCAACTCTACCCTTATGAACATTTTCCTCTAAGGGTACAATAAAGTTAGACAAGATGGCATAATTGTCGAGACTCTCCTCATTTTTTGGGTTTCTTGTGTCTTCAATATGATATCTTCTAAACACTTCCCTAGTCAACTTGAAAGTGTTCCCATCTGGAGTAGGGATGGTAGCATAAGATAAGTCCATTTGTAAGTTACCACCCAAATCTGCAGCTGCCTTTCTATTTAATAACATTCCCAAGCATCCGGAACATCAATCACTACTATGTCCATTTCAAACATGATGTATGGGAAGACTAACAAATGTACTTGCAAACCTTTAATCAATACATGCACTTCAATCATTTTACTATCCATGGCACAAATGTTATGATAAGGTATAGATATTGTAAGATTCAATTGTTCCATCACCTTCTTAGTCATAACATTAGAAGTTGCCCCTAAATCTAGCATGCAATTGTGTAATACTTTGTCATTTTCAAGTAAAGATAGGTAGAAAGCTAGATTCTTCTCATTACCCCTATCCCAATTCTGTAAGATAACGGGTGTGTCCTAGTAAGCAATTGTTGGTTTCCTATCAACAAAACTGCGAGGAAGATATTCTATGGATTTAAGTAAATTCTCCCTTTTGGAAGGGATCTTCATAAGTTCTGACATTGGAACTAACATCTTAGCATTACTCAACCAACCACCTAAGTCAATATTCAAACATGAGTCAACATGCACATTTGACATAGGATGAAAAGGGGATAACTTGGGAACACTAGATTGACCTTTATCTTTATTTCCATTCCTTTGGTATGTAATTCCCCTATACTTAGCCATTTATGCTACTTTCTTGGGTGTGGGCTTAGGCCCAAACTTCTCTGTTGCTTTATCAACAACATTATTCATAAGGTTTTCACTATTTCCATATTCAACAAACTCCATCCAATCATACATTCCACAATTGTATTTCCTACCACACATGTTGATTTATTCATTTCCTTGACTTCAATAATCATTATCATAACAACCCTCAAGGAAAACTGGACAAGTCACTTTCTCATGAAACTCACCACAAGGCCTACAATAATGTATTGAGTGATGATCTACCAAGTTGGTGGATTCAAAAGGATTAGGTGGACTTTTCTCATGTTGAGAAGGTCTCTTAGGCCATTTATGATTTGACCTAGGATGTTGTCTATTATTTTCTGCCCTCTCCATAGTGATCAAACTATTCTTCAAGGCATTGATCTGATTGGCATGATTTATTTCCATTTGTTTAATAAGTTGGTTCAACTCCTTAATTCCATCATTTTATGACTCTTGACCCTCAACCTTCTTCTTCTTTTCATCATTTACTTTTGAAGAAGAGGAACCTCATGTAAAATCAGGAATGTTAGACCTCCTAGCATCCTCCATGTTCTTATCATTTTTTATAGTTGTGGTTTGTGTTGATTTTAATATTTGAGGATCCTTATCCCTTAGGGAATACCTCATTTCCCCCTCAAAATCCTCCATGTAATATATCAAGACTGTGACATCTGAGGGTTTTATATCATCATGCAAACTCTTCACTAAATTGTTAAACTTAGTGTTGAACTCCTCCACAGTTTCATTCTCTTTCTTATGGCTAGAAGTGAGGGAAGATAATTGAAACCTATGTTCCTTCTGATCACCCCATCTCTTCCTAAATTCATCCAATATCGAATAAAGGGTGCTAAACTTAGTTGGATCAAAATCTGTAAACCATTCATCCGCATCACCTACTAGTGAATACACAAAAAGGGTCATTTTCACATCCTCTTCATTATGACCCCGACAATACCTCTCAACACACATCTGGAAGTTCAAGATGTGAGACTTTGCACTGATTGCATTGTTTCCCTGAAAGGTAGGTAACTTGTCTATGGCCTTCTCAGGGACTTGGTGTGGGGCACCTTGTATCACTGCAAAATTCAAAGGCCTCAAAAACACACTCATGGTTGCATTAGGAGTATTAGTGGGATTATTAACAATTGGTTGATTATTAGTTTGGAACAAAAATTGTATATCAATGAGTGCTTCTTCTCCAAGAATTTCAAGTAGCCTCCTAGGAAGAAGGCGATGTAACCTCCTCCTATAAACCTTTTCAGGTTTAGGAAAAGAGTAAATCAATCCTTGTGCAATGCTCCTAGTAGTGTACCTGACATATTTGTTCAATGGAGTCGCCACTTGGAAAAGAATCACATGAAATAAACCAATGCAAGTTCAAAGAATTTTAGGGACTAGAGGTTTTTATTGTTTAGTTCGAAAAGAATAAGTTAAGTCGTTTTGACCAAGTCTAAATGATTTATTGTCATGTTTCCAAGAAAATTTTTCACTTGGGAACACTAGCTAACCCTTGAATTAACTGTTTGGTTGTTTGTATATGTAGGTTAACCTCTTGAATTTTGGCATGAGGGTTATATTCAGTTATTCATCACAAATCATGAAGATATACTCAATAAAATGCAATATCTAATCAATACACAAGACATGGAACTCCAAAGCATAGATCTGACCTTTTTATTATGAAAAGAAAGAACCTCATACAATATAGAAGAAAATATGGATATAGAATATATGAGCTGCTACAAAATGCTCCCGACAATACAAAATAAGCCTCCAAAGGCTGAATATGTTATGAAGGGAAAAATACAAAAGAACTAGGGTTACGTCCAACCCCCTATTTGTTGGCACGTCCTGTTGGGTGGATGAGAAGGCCAAGGTTTCGACCTAGCTCAAGGAGACCTCCAAACAATTACAAACTTCACCAAAATATAGACCAAGCCAAGGTAAATCCCTCCCTTAAGTATAAATCTCAAATTCTAAGTCTTTACCCTCCAAAATGCTGAAACCCTAATCATGGTTGTGCCCTCCTGAAACCTTGAAGTGCCCAATAATTCATCCTTGATGAAGGAAGCCTCCAAAACTCTTGAAACTCCCTAGGATGATAGATAGGGTTTCCACAAGTCACTTAGAGAAGTCTCAAATTCAGATCTAAGGTATAACCCACTGGATCTAACAATATTTGAATCAACAATGCACTCTCCTTCTCTTCAAGCTGTCCCAAATTTGTAGCTAACAATCTAACCAAAGTAACTCCTTCAAAATGCCTCCAAATTGATAAGAAAGGTCCTGCAAGAAAAACCCAAGTGCTAGAATGTCTCTAGGACCTATCACAATGCTGGATCGAACTTCCCCCCATGCAATGGTGCGCCCATGTTGGAAAACCCTAAATGGTACGACATTGCTGCCCTCCTGAATCGATGATGGAACCTGTGATGAGTGTAGAATGGCGTGGGTGGAGTATTTCATCCCCAAGACCAAGCTTGGAACAAGGTGAGTGGACTATTTCACCACTGAGTTGTTCTCTAGGGTTTGTAATCTCAAAACCCTCAAAACTGTGTGCTCAAGAGATCAACAAGAAAATACCAAATATCCAAGATGATATGAAAGGTGTGCCCTAGCCTTTCCTTTATACTTCCATTTTGTTTCCCTTTTGAGTTAGTTTAACCCCTAGGTTCAACTCCTAACTCAACCTCCAACATTCTAATTCTTCATTGAGTTACTTTTTTCCCTCTTTCCCTTTTTCTAAGTCAACTTCAAAATATAACATTAAGTTGGCTGAATTTTCCCCATGTTGCATGAGACTATGGTCTAGTGGGGATGGCTAGAACTCTAAGTCTTCCCAAACCTCTTCATCAAGAGGTGGGGGACATTACAGTCTCCCCCACTAGACATTTCTTGCCCACAATAAATTCTGAACCTGATTTCTGTATCACTTTCTCATCCTCCCACGTGGAATCTTCAATAAGCAGATCCTTCCATTTGATTAAGTATTCTTAGATGCTTCACTTGCAAATTTTCTTCTCTCGTACCTCAAATATTTCCTCCGGTACTAGCACCAATTGCCCCTCTTCATCGAGAGGTGGAAGCACCTCAAGGGGGTGATGTGTTGGCCAATGGCCCTCTTCAGGCATGAAACATGGAAAACAATGTGGATCCTGCTACCCTGCGGGATCTCCAGTTCATAAGCCATGACCCCTACCCTTCTATTGATCCTATAGTGCGAAAATAAACGAGGTTGGAGATTTTCTGCTCCACTTCTTTTGATAGAAGCTTGCCTGTATGGTTGGAGCCTTAGGTAGACTAAGTCACAAATCTCAAAGGTACGGTCCACCCTGTGTTTATCTGCTTGGAACTTCTACTAATTCTGTGCCCTTTGTAAGTGATCCTTCAACTCCCTTTGGATGTTCTGGCTCTATTGTACCCAATCCTGTGCCATCGAGTCTCCGTTGTCACCAAAAGAAATATCTACGAATGAGAGTGGATCATAGTTGTACAATGCCCTGAATGGGGTCATGCCTATGGACATGTGGTGGGTGGTGCTGTAAAAGTATTCCCCCAAGTGTAGCCACCTAACCCATGTCTTCTGCTGCCCAACCACATAATTCCTGACGTATCATTCCACCCATTTTTTGACTATTTTGGTATGTCCGTCCATCCATGGATGATAACTAGTGCTAGGGGTCAAGGCCATACCAGCCAACCTGAATAACTCCTACCGAAACATACTCATAAATCTGTTTTCCCTATCACTAATAATGGTTTTGGGTAGACCATGTAATATGAAAATATATCTGAAAATAAATCGACCACCTGTGTTGCACTAAAGTCTATAGCAATAGTGAAGAAGTGTGCAAATTTAGTCATCCTATCCACCACTACAAAAATACAATCCTTACCCTGTACCCTTGGAAACTCTATGATGAAGTCCATGGAGATACTCTCCCATTTATGCTCGGGGATGGGTAAAGGTTGCAACAGTCCCACTAGATGAGTGTGCTCATCCTTATTCTCTTGAAAAGTAGTACACTCCTTGATGTGACTCATCACATTCTCCTTGAGGTCCTTCCATGAGAACCTCTCCCTTACTTGCATGTAAGTCCTGCCAATCCTCGGTTCCTTGCCATTGGCGAGTCATGACAAGCCTGTAGTATCTTGGCCTTGAAGGTTGATTCAGGAACCAAAAATATTAGGCCCTTGTAGTAGATGATGCCCTCTATGACCCTAAAGTTATCATCCTTTACCCGTCCATCTATCACCTGACAAACAAACTGATTTTTTGAGTATTCCATCACAAGTTGGTCCTTCCAATCAATTGATACATATGTCATGGCATAGACTGATGGCCTCCTGGATAATGCATTTGCCACTACGTTGTTTTTCCCTTTGATGAATTCAATGTCAAAGTCATAGGAATGTATCTTACTGATGCACTTCTATTGTCTTTCGTTCAAGTCCTTCTACTCCAAGAAGTACTTGAGGCTATTGTGATATGATTTTACCACAAATCTAGCACCGACTAAGTATTGTCAAAAATTTTCCAAGTCATGCATGATGGTCAACATCTCTTTGTCGTAGATAGTGTAAAGTAACTCAAGACCCCTGAGCTTTCATATCTCATAGGAAAGAGGGTGCCTATTCTGCATCAATACGGCCACAATGCCTTCTCCGGAGGCATCACACTCCAAGTTGAAAGGTTGGTCGAAATCTGGTAATGCCAACACAAGGCACATGCTCATTACTCTCTTCATTATTTTGAAGGTGACTTGGGCCTCTTCATTCCATATGAAGGCCCCTTTCTTTGTTAGATCGGTCAAGGGTGCACACAATTGGGAGAAACCTTTGACAAATCTCTTGTAATAGCTGTAGATGCCTAGAAATACCCTCAAATATGTAAGGGTTTTGGGTGTGGGCCATTCAACTATGGCCTAAATTTTCTCCTAATGTACCTGTACTCCTTTAACCCCAATAATATGTCCCAAGTAAAGGACCTCTGTCATTCCAAATTCACAATTGGAATCCTTGGAATACAATGATTGATCCTCCATGATAGTCAATATCTAGTCCACATGTTGAAGGTGTTCCTCCCACGTCTTGCTATAGATTAGCAAGTCATCAAAGAAAAAGAAGATGCTTCCTTAACTTTTTGTTGAAGACATGGTTCATACATGATTGGAACGTGGTGGGGGAATTGGTTAAGCCAAATGGCATCACTAAGAACTCATAGTCATAGTAGTGACACCTGAAAGTAGATCTTGGGATGTACTCCTCCCTCATCTTGATTTTATGGTAGCCAGAGCAAAGTTCAATTTTGGTGAAATGGACAGCCCCATGAAGCTCGTCCAGTAACTCGTCAATCCTTGGTATGGGATACCTATTTTTGATTGTTTTATTGTTTAGTTCCATGAAGTCAATGCACATGTGCATGGTTCCATCCTTCTTCTTGACCAACACCACTGAAGAGGCAAAAGGGCAGGAACTTGGCCTCATGTGCCCCATATCCAAGAGTTCTTTGAGTGCCTTATTTATTTTGTCCTTGTACTTATTTGGGTGTCTATAAGGCATGGTGATGACTAGTTTTTCTCCTTCCTCTAACTCAATGATATGCTCAAATCCCATGTCAAGTGGCATGCCTGGTGGAATAGGTCCAAACACCTTACTATGTTTGTCAATGATCCTGTGAGTCTCTGGTGCATATTGAATGTTTCCCTTTTTGTGCACATGTGCCAAAATCTTGCACTCAGCAACATACACTATTTCCTCTCTCCTGAAAATTGCCTCCATCCTCTTTGTCGTGACCACCTTGGTTGAGTTACCTGTCATGCCTTGGAGGACTACCTTTATTCCACCCTCCTCTATGAAAGACATCTCCATGGTATTGTAGTTGGTGGTGATAGGCCCCAACGTACTAAGCCACTGTACTCCAAGGATTATGTTGGGTCTGGAAGGTCCATCACATAAACATCCTATACCAAATCATGCCTATCCAATGTAAGCTCCATTCCTGGAATGTACTGGTTACAAGGCATAGTGCTTCCACCTGCTACCTCCACCTTGAATCCTTCAAATTCAACCATGGGTATATGCCTCCTTTGTAGCAATGTTGAGTCAATGAAGTTGTGAGAGGCCCCCCCATCAATCAACACTGAAACCTTTTTCCCCTGCAAGACTCCTCTCATTCTGAAGATGTTGTACTTGGGAACCCCACTGATGGATGACAAATTAGCTCTCTCTTTTGTCGTACTGTCATGACCTATAGCCTCCTCTACAATTTTGGTGGTGTTTGCCTCTATGTTTTGGATGTGGCTGAAATCCTTATCCTCGTAATTGTCTGATGTCACCTCTATGTAATGCACTTGGCCATGACCCATGAATTTGTGGGATGGGTTCCATGGCTCTTTGCATGTGTAGCATAGTTTCTTCCTCCTTAATTCTCATCTAGTATTCTCATCCATCCTACCTCTTCCCATGTCAAACGCCCTTGGGTCACTCCCTCTTAGGTTCATCGGAGGTCTCTGGTCTCTTCCTCCGGTGTTAAGAGGTGGTCTAGGCATAAATTTTGGCTTTGTAGTTTTTCATAGTTCTCTCATCCTCCAGATAGCATACTGCAGGTTGGTAGGCTTAAAATCCTTTACCCAACCCTTCAAGGGTTCCATCAAACCCTCAATGAAGAGCATCATGAGCCTACACTGTAACACGTCTTGCACCATGAATGCTAGTCTCTGGAATTCTTCAATATGAATCTAAGGTGCTCTTGTTTGTCTGAGCTGTGCGAGCTCCCAGAAATGTAGCTCAAGATCCCCATGGTCTAACCTGTCAATGAGACTCTGAGTGAACTCTATGTATGCCACTATCTAATTGTGGCCAAGTGTGGTCAATCCATGATACCACCAATCATGAGCTTTTCCATCCAAGTACATGGTGGAAAAATTTATGGCCTCCATATCCCTCATAGGGTTAAGCTGGAGGTACGTGTCTAGTTTTTGTACCCATGCATGTGCAGTTATCTTGGCTGATCCATCGAAGTAGGGGATTTCCATCTTCCCATCCCTACGCTCAAACTCATAATTGCTCTTGTGGTTTGGCCTAGGTTTTCTTCTGAATTTGAGTTGACAGTATTGATCTAGGGTCATCTTCCTCTGAATTGTCATACTCAAATCATTTTACTCCCTAGAACATTGCGCCATCTTCTCAACAAATTCATATATGGGTTCATCTGTGAACGTGGGAAAGTATGGTCTAGGAGTAGCCCTACTACCTATCTTTCCATGTGGTTCTTCCCCTCCATGGCTTCCCTCATACCGATGATAGGAAATATTCTCTAGATGATACTTGTTCCCTCCATGAGATCCACTCGTTTCCCTGTTTTCATATGCCTCTAGGCGTTTCTCCTTGTGACTCATTTCCATCAACATTGTTGCTATCCTTGTCTAGTTTTCATCTACCTTCCTCAAGGTCTTCGATATTTAATCTTTCCCCCTACGGTTTGTCTCCTAGTTCTCTTGTATGTGGGTGACCAATTTTCTTTTTGTCTAGTTTATGGATTTATGGAACTCATGTGCTAAGAATGCCAAGCCATATGGCTCAATGTCATCACCCAAACCCTCCATTTCGGCTTCTGTCTCACTTGTCTGTTTCTTCCTTCAGCCCATATAAATACCACTGAATTTCTACATGCCCTAATCCTCACAGGATGGGAGGATCAGAGCTTTGATACCACTGTAATGTTCCCAAGCCAATTTTTCACTTGGGAACACTAGCTAACCCTTGAATTAAATGTTTGGTTGTTTGTATATGCAGGTTGGCCTCTAAAATTTTGGCCTTAGGGTTATATTCAGTTATTCAACACAAATCATGAAGATTTACTCAATACAATGCAATATCTAATTAATACACAAGATATGGAATTCCAAAGCACATATCTGACCTTTTTATTATGAAAAGAAAGAACCTGATACAATATAGAAGCAGATCTGGAATAACATTAGATGGATCCAAGATAGAAGATATGAGCTGCTACAAAATGCTTCTAACAATACAAAATAAGCCTCCAAAGGCTGAATATATGATGAAGGACAAAATACAAAATAAATAGTGTTATGTCCAACCCCCTAGCTACTGGCACGTCCTGATGGGTGGATGAGAAGGCCAAGGTTTCGGCCTAGCTGAAGGAGACCTCCAAATGATGCCAAAAATCACCAAAAGATATATCAGGACAAGGGAAATCCCTCCCTGAAGTATGAAGCTCAAATTTCAAGTCTTTCCCCTCCAAACTACTGAAACCCTAATCAATGTTATGCCCTCCTGAAACCTTGAAGTGCCCAATAATTTGGCCTTGATGAAGGAAGCCTCCAAAACTCCTAAAACTCCCTAGGATGATATATCAGGCTACCACAAGTCATTCAGGGAAGTCTCACAATCAGATATGAGGTATAACACCCTAGATCTGACAATATCTGAATCACCAATGCACCCTCCTTCTCTCCAAGCCATCCCAAATATGTAGCTAACAATCTGGTTGAAGTAACTCCTCCAAAATGCCTCCAAACTGATGAGTAAGGTACTACAAGAAAAGCCCAAGTGCTAGAATGTCTCTAGGCCCTATCACAATGCTGCATCAAACTTTCCCTCATGCAATGGTGCGCCTCTGTTGGAAAACCCTAAATGGTATGACCCTGTTGCCCTCCTGAATCGATGATGGAACCTATGATGAGTGTAGAATGGTGTGGGTGGAGTATTTCATCCCTGAGAGCAAGCTTGGAACAAGGTGAGTGGAGTCTTTCACCACTGAGTTGTTCTCTAGGGTTTTTAATCTCAAAACCCTCAAAAATGTGTGGTCAATAGCTCAACAAGAAAATACCAAATATCCAAGATGATATGAAATGTGTTCCCTAGCCTTTCTTTTATACTTCCATTTTGTTTCCCTGTTGAGTTAGTTTAACCCCTAGGTTAAACTCTGTACTCAACCTTCAGCATTCTAATTCTTCATTGAGTTACTTTTTTTCCTCTTTCCCTTTTTCTAAGTCAACTTCAAAATATAACATTGAGTTAGTTGTCTTTTCCCCATGCTGCATGAGACTATGGTCTAGTGGGGATGGCTACACCACTAAGTCTTCCCAAACCTATTCATCAAGAGGTGGGGGACATTACACTTATCCCCGACAACGGTGCCAAATATGTTGTTGTCCTTATAAACACTTACAAACATGAGCTAAGTCCTGCTCATTTAGTGTGTCCTTAGAGGCACAATGCCTAGGTTCAAAGTCCACGTTGTCACTTTGAATTGAACCTCTTCCATATAGGCTAACTTCTAGGGAAGCCAAGGGGGGTAGACCCTAGTTACTAGATGTGATTTAGAGTTTAATGTTCTAGGAGTTGGTTTTAATTTGTTAAAAGATTAGGGGGAATCTAGCATATGATGTTAAACAGCAAATGCAGGGTGCAACAATTAAGTATGAATAGTCAGACGTTTTCGAGGACAACTAAGACTAGTGCCTAAGATTGGGAAAGGGGTCAACTAAGTTAAGGGGAGATTTGCTACAATATAGTTACAAGTTTACAAATGTTACAACTAGACACAAATATACAGAAAGAATATCTAAGATTACAATAGATAGATACAATGTTACAATAAAGAATATCTAAGATTACAACAAGGCTAAACTAGATACACTAAATACAAGATATACAGAAAATGACTAAGCAGTTGCTTGCATGTGTAGGAAATAAAGATACTCAAGATGAAATAACCATCAACACATCAAGCCAAGCATGCTCACAATAGATCTTACTCTATTGGATTGCTTATCAATGGCATAAAGATGAAAATCACTCAAGACCCAGTCAAGAGAGTTCCTCCAGGTAGATGCGCAACTTCTTGAAGGATCACACCACAAACACAGGAACAATGATAAAGATGAAAAGATTGAAAAGTAAAGTGTTCCAGATGATATATGTAACCACTTAGATAATTATTCCACAACACATAAAATGACTCGCATGTAAAATAAAGATAATGATATCAGTGTGCTTGCAAGTATGAAATTAATTTGCGAATGTTGTAGACCAAGGATTAAATTAGGTGGTTAAGTGAGATTTATTTTAATCCTATATAAGTTTCAACCCAATACTTTCCTGTCCCAATTACCAAGTGAATGTTGGGTGCTCAAGAAGTTAGGAAATGAGTCCCACCCTAGCTCCACAACTCTGTCCTAAGATCATAGTACTCTCGGAAAGGACGTCGCGTGCCACGAGACCGTCCTCGGTCCAACACCTT
Source organism: Picea mariana (assembly GCA_032191745.1). Classification (NCBI taxonomy): domain Eukaryota; kingdom Viridiplantae; phylum Streptophyta; class Pinopsida; order Pinales; family Pinaceae; genus Picea; species Picea mariana. Next base: position 176,352 of record JASDQU010736965.1, on the reverse strand, counting down.
CTGTTGCCTTCCTCCAACCCCGTTTTAAATGGCCAATATGGTTGGGAATGGTGTCCTATTAATTCTAATAAATTAATTATTAAACCTATGATCTAAGTGTTGAAGTGTGTTTGAGTGCTTGTAGCTTGCTCAAAGTGTCGAAACTGAGAATTAACGTTGTTAAGGTTGAAGCTCTTAAACAATGAGATTGCAAGTTAAGTTTTTAAATTATGAGGTTATTGCATGTGAACTATGATGAACTGAAAATACTTGTGAAATTGAAAATTTGTTTAAGCCATCATAATATCAGTGTTTTCATGCATGTATATAAGATAGATACTTAAGAAATAAATGTTCGCATGCAAAGTAATGATGAAAGAAAAAGATCCACTATGCCTCCACGAGCTCTAATATAACATTTAGGTGTGAGGTCTACTCTAGATAATTTTAATTTTTAAACATGCATGTAGATATCACAGCTAACTAGCTAAACTATGAAGTAGAGATGAAAAGGAAACTAAACTAGAACTCGTAAAGAAAAAACTGAAAAGAAAGAATGAAAGCCTCTTGGGTACACTCCTTTGGGCTTGCTTACAGTGATTCAGATAGAAAATAAGAAAGGGATAGAATTACCACTTTGAAAGGAGACCCTGGAAAGTGTGTTGTGGATGAAATCGGGCAGCATGCGCCCTTAACCTGGTGAGAACTTGGAAAAATCAACAAGCTATTGCTTGTTGATTTTGTTGCAACACACTTAAACAAAGTTACGAAAATTATTGTTTTTCAAAAGAAATTCCCCACATGTAAAAACTAGAAATTTAAATTGATTTTATTGACCTATCTAATATTGTTATCAAATAAATCTGAAATGAATGAATGAAATAAAATAAAATGGAAAGAGAGAAGCTTCAGAATCGAGAAACTAAGTCCCTTCCAGCTGGGCCTCCACCATTTCAATCCTCCACCAAAAGCAAGCTCATATAAGAGAGACAATGAGGTTCTCCATCAAATAGGGAAGATCTTGGGGGCTGAACAATGTGTTTAGACTTAAAAGGACAAATGGATGCAGACTCAATATGAAGTGAATAATTTCTCGAGAGTAACTTTGCTCTCAAAGTTGAATTCTTCTCCTCTTTTCCACAGCTTGGATATAGCCCATTTATAGCCTTCAAATGGAACTGAAGGGGCGAATCATAACATTTCAAGTATATGGAAGGTCAAGTATCATGGATCTTGTGACGTGACATGGAAACCCGACACCATTTTTTAATTTTGAGCACAAAACCCAATGTACACAGGCCATAATGGTGCAACCTGCATATACACATGTTGTATAGTTGTTAGGGTGTGTATATGTGGAAAATTAATTTTTTTATCTCTAGGAACTACAAAAGGGGACTTCAAGTCTGCATAGGGAAATGGAAAAATCTCCTCTGAGCAAGTTTGCATAGGGTGAGGAAAATCTTGCTATAACAATTGACCATCTTGTGTGAGCACTGCACCTAGACCAGTGCCAGAAGCATTTGATACCACCACACAGGTTTTGTTGAAGTCAGGAGAAACTAGGACAAGAGTAGTGGACATGGCCCTCTTTAACTCTATGAAGGATTGCTCAGAAACAGGTGTCCAATGAAATGCATTATTCTTAATAAGATCAATCAAGGGCTTAGCATTTTTTCCATAATGGTGGAAAAAATTCCTGTAATATCTTTTTGAGATGGATAAAATCCCTTAGGTGCTTTAAAGTCATGGGTCGTGGCCACTCCTGCATAACTTGTATATTTTTTGGGTCCACTTTTACCCCTTCTCGATCTACATTGTGGCCCAAGTATTCCACTTTGCTGGATCCAAACGAACATTTGGTCTTTTTGACGAACAATTGGTTGTGTTGCAGCAAATGAAGAACTTTGTCCACATGCATAAGTTGGATATCCCAACTGCGGATGTATATGAGGATGTCATCAAAGAAAACCAAGACAAATTGTTGAAGGCAAGGTTTCAATATTTTGTTCATGAGACTTTGGAAGGTAGATGGGGCATTACAAATGATAAAAGGCATGACCAAGAATTCATAATGTCCTTCATGAGTTATGAAAGCAGTCTTCATATCTTCCTCCTTCATCTCGATATGGTGATAACTAGAGTGTAGGTATAATTTGGTGAAGACACAGGCACCTTGGATTTCATCCAACAGATCATCAATGATAAGAATGGGAAACTTATATTTGATGGTCAGTTTATTCAAGGCATGAAAATCGGGACACATGCACCAAGTACCCTCTTTCTTTAGGACCATCACCACAAGAGA
>JASDQU010736965.1:149265-161165 GCA_032191745.1 Picea mariana | reverse complement strand
CATTATTTTGTAGGTACACAACACTTTGGAAACTTCCCCTCATCAACAAGACTTGTTTCCAAACCTTTTTCCACTTCCAAAATTGACCTATAGGGGTTTCATTGGTCATTCTACCACTTTCCATAGCAACCCCCCTAGGGTCACTAGGATTTCCCCCCTTGTGGTGACTTATCATCACTAAATCAAGGGGAGTATCTATCTAAGGTGAGAATGGGCAGTTACTCCCATAGTTGTCTCACTTTTTTGGATTAGGTTGGGATTTTCCCAACCTACAATATGTGTGATGATAGGGCCAAATACATCACTATGAATCAATACTAGAATCCCCTTTTCCCTTGTTTCTCTAGATGGGAACCATACTCGAATTTTTTTTCCATATATAAAATGTTCACAAAAGTCGACTTCTAAATTACATTTAGGAAAATCTTCAATCATACCTCTGTTGTGCATAGCTCAAAGTCATTTTTCTCCAATGTCAGACTTTGCCCCATACAAAAATTTTAGTTGTCGAGTCATCCCCCAAAAACACATCTCCTCCTTCATATCATTCATATTCGTAGAGCCATTCTCTATGCGGTGTCATATGATAGGATGCTCCTGAGTCAATCAACCAAACATCTTGATCTGACTATGTATTCATCGATGCAAGGTACACATCGCCTCCCTTATCTAGATTCAATTTTATCTTAGTCGACTGCTTCTCATCGGATCCTGTACTGAATTCCATTGCCTTCGACTTGTAGTTCCTTTTGTAATTCCCAACTTTATTGCATTTCCAACATCTTCTCGTCGACTGAACATAGGATTTAGATCTACCCTTCAACTTAGACTTTCTACCGGAGAATTTTCCTTTATCTCCGTCAATAGGTTGACCTATGACCACTAATGCATCTTTGGTCGATCCTTCCATGTTCTTCCTTCTCATTTCATATAAGAGTAGAGATGCAAGCATGTATTATAGCGCTAATGTGGTTGAATTACTCCCTATAGGAACGACTAAGATATCCCAAGAGTCCGGTAAAGAACATAATAGGCTAATACATTTATCCTCCTCAATGATTTTAATATCCATAGAAGATAACTAGCTTATTATGGCATAAAACTCATTGAAATGCTTAGTCACCGAACTATCCTCACTCATCCTCAGAAGATACAATTTCTTTCTAAGAAACAACTTATTTACCATGAATTTCAACTTGTACAAGCTCCCCAACTTGTCCCACAATTTCTTGATTGAATCTTCACTTGAGACATTCGGCAGCATGGAATTTGCAAGACAAAGTTGAACCGTACTCCTTTCCCTTCTCTCGAGTTTCTCCCATTCTTCTCTCGATATACTTGCTGGAATGGTACTTGGATAGACTATTGCCCATTGTTCTCAATCTATAAGGAAATCTTCAATTTTAAGCTTCCAAAGATGAAAATTCTGGCCATTGAATTTTTTGATCTCTATTCTTGAGCTACTTACCATTCTTTTAAGCATACTTTAAATATTTTTGACTTACGACTCTCACTAGACCTAGGGTTTAGCTCATATATGAGGTTGTTAAACCAAGTTCTGATACCACATGTTAGGAAATAAAACACTTCCATGCTAAACCTAATAGAAGAGAGGAATAAATATTCAACCTATAAAAGAAATGACAAAGCAAACACACAAATACATAGAGATTTTACCCTAGAAACCCAAACGGGAAAACCAACATTCCTTGAGCATATTTCTCTCTTGTTGTCTTATTCATTTTGAATAAAAGGTTACATGTCTAACCTTGGTCTGCACCTAAGACACAATCGACATCATACCTTCTTGCTTTACATAAGGAAAACCATGTAGCTAATTCGACTTACATCTACATGACCAACAACCTATAAAACGATTAATCTAAAGATTAACTAAAGATTTTCTTTTACAACATTACAACATGGATTATTTATAGGATTTATAGTAGGAAAAACCCTAAAGAAAGATGCCCAATAAATGGTTACATATCCACATAGATAATTGGCTACAAATCCTACAAATCTCGAGATTTTGCTGCAGTCGACTACCAAGTCGGATTACCAGTCGATTAGTATTCGACCTTCATTCGATCTTTAGTCGGTTTCCACACGATCGCCTGTTGACCTCTTGTCAGTTGACCTCTTCAACTTGTTGTTGATTACTTTGACTTTTTCTTTGGTTGGTCGATCCACCTTGACCTTTGAATTTCATTGCAAAGAATATAACAACCCAACATTCGAGGACTTAGTGAATGTCCATAAGACTCTATACAATTGACTAGTATGGTAATATACATTAGACACTAGACTTAGACAATACACACTAAGGCCTAGCCATCAATACACACTCCATGTTTGGACGTAATGGGTGAAAAAATTTAGAAATTATATCTTGTTGACAAGCAATATATAATTAAGAAGTAAAAAAAAACACTCTAGAGTGTGTATGATGATCGAGTATTAGGGGGATAATCCTTTTACATAATAAATTCCTCATGCTATATCATTTTATTATAATTCCTCCCATGGGGGTATGGATCATGCATAAAGAAGAAGAAGAAGAAGAAGAAGAAAATTTGAAGGGGTCATAAGACCTGACTAGACTTCTGAACTCTGATTTTGAACAAATGACTTGTTCAACCTTTGTGGATCATTGTCTGCCTGGTGTAACTATGGGGGTAACAAAGAGCAATGCCAATATATACTGAGGAATGTGAGAAACTATCCTTCTATTATATGAATATGAATAAGAATCACATAATTGTTATCTTCAATCTCAATTTGAGTGTGAACAACCAACTCACCTCTTGAATATTTGGATTTTAATTCAAGTCATATGGACATTAGAAATTCACTCTTAAGGCTATTGGGTAAGTTTGTCTCCTTGGGAAAGTGATTTTTTTTAGTGTTTGGTCATATTTCCGTATTGATTTTTTTGTAACATCATCCTTTTGGTAGGTGTAAGGATGGTGGCTCATAAATATTCCATGTTACTCATATCAAGGAAGTGGGAAAACCCAATTTAGTTTGGTGTACGGGTAGTCTTGCTAAGTCATCTCAAAAGAGTTAATCGATGACAAGGACTTCTCCTTTTTGGACAATTTTGTTGTCTTTTTACCAAATGCTCCATTGTGGTTTCATTGCCTCCTCTTTGTTGTTCACCTTTGTCTTCCTCTTCTTGTTCTGCATGGTGTTTTCCTTTGTGTTTATTTTAGCGTTTGGTCTTCTTACTTTGTGGTTTAAACTTTATCTTTTTAGTAATTACAAAAATAGAATTTAAGGATTTTGTAAATATTTTAACTTTATCATCATATTACTTCATTTATTTTAATTTAATTTACATATTAATATTTATTGAAATTTAAAATAAATTATTAAATATAAATTATTATTTAAAAAATCAAAACAAACATTTTAACTATTTTAATAAAATTTTATTTTTATTTTAATTTTTTATATGATATTTAAATTTTTTATATATGATATTTAAATTTTTTATTAAAATTGAGAATTCATTTAATTAAAATTTCTCATGATATTGGATAGAACTTAGGTGAAACATAATTTAAAAGAATAAGTAACTTAGACATATATTTTGATTCAAGTGAAATCTTATTTAGAAGACTAGTCCTTGGACTATGTAAAATGCAACAATATCATTTACTAACTTAAATTAATTAAGAAAAAATTATTTTTTACTATCAATTTAAATTAACTAATAAAATTTCTTTTTTAAAAATCAATTTAATGATAATAATATGTTTTAATTAAATAATTTATATTAAAAATAATTGTCAATTAAAAAATTAAAAATCTATTATAAATATTATCCATTAATTAATTAATGTATAAAAATTTCAATTTTTAAAACAAAATTAATAATAATGATATATATCTTAATTCACTAAATTTTATATTAAAAATAATTTTCAATTAAAAACTAAAAATTTATATAAAAAAATCATACATATTATATTATTTATTTACTATATCAAATTAATATATAATTTATTTGCTATACCAAATCAATATATATCTTCATATAGTTAAAGTGTCCTATATTTTCAAAACAATGAAAATGATTTAAAACTTACAATATGATTATTATTTTTTAAAATTTTTATCATTATTATAATTTAATTTGTTAATATGATTTTTTTTTTTTTTTTTTCATCATTATTATAATTTAATTTGGTTAATGATTATTTTAACTTAATTTTCATTTTTATTATAATTTAATTTTATTAATGTTTTTAAAACTTATAAAATGATTATTTTTAAATAATTTTCATCATCATTATTATTTAATTTTGTTAATTTTTTTAAATGGTGTTGGTTAATTGTTCTGCTAAATGGTTTTTTTTGGTGGGAATCAGACTATATAAATTTACACTAATCACTATTTTTTGCTGTTCAAAATTTATTTATCAATGTTCAGGGTGCTGAAGAAAAACTCTAGGAGCACAAGAAATAATCACTCAAATCTAGGAATCCAATAATTTTTCACCGGATTTGAAGTAAATATTCCTAAAAAAATCATCATTTCTTAGAACCTTTAACCTACGGTTTTTTAAATTATCTAAATGATGATGCATCACAAAAATCTATAAATTTTATAAAAAAAAAATCACCACCATATCATTACTACATGATTTTTTATAACTTAATTTTATTAATACTTTTAATTGACATAAAAAATATATACCCATAATATATAATTATTAAATTTAATAAAAGTGTTTCTAAATGATGTAAAAAATTTATACACATTCCATTGTATATTTTACAATATAATAAAAATATTAAAATTTTATTTTTTAATGAATTTTTAAAAAAATATTAAAATTTATTAATTAAATAACATTTTTTTCTAAATTTAGACTACTGAGATTGAAGATTCAAAAATCGGCATGACACCTAAAATAGCATATTTGAATTACTTTGAATTTTAAGGTGAGATTTTATGGGGGGAACGTCCTTGTCTACAAATTATTGTTTTTCAATATATTCTACAAATTTTATTATTCTACAAATTTTTATGTAGAATAATAAAATTTGTATGAGATTGTTTTTTCTTTCTTTTTTTTCCACATAAACTTTAAATTAATTTTTTTACATAAAGTATAAATTGATTATAAGTATTAATTTTTTTATTTATTTTATAGATTATTATTATTAAAATTAATTATTTTCAATATAGATTTTATAGATTTATGTTAATTAAAGATTTATTAAGTGTTAAAAAGTTCAAATTAATTTTTCTACCTAAAATATAAATTGATTATAAATATCAATTTTTTTACTTATTTTATAGATTATTATTAATAAAATTAATTATTTTCAATATAGATTTTATAGATTTATGTTAATTCAAGATTTATTAAGTGTTAAAAAACATAGAATCCTTTTAGATATAAATTTTTTAATCATTTAAAATAAATTCACATTTATTGTAATCATATTCAACTTAATAAAAATAATTAAATTATTATTAAAATACTTATATAACAATATATTTTTAATAAATATCATATTTATAATATTTTTTATTTATTTTTATATTTAATATCTTCTATTTTTTGTTTAATAACATTGTTTGTATTAAATCTACATCTCAAATCTCTCTTATATACATATAAAATATAAAATAAAAAAATAAATTTATTTGCATACAATTATTTATATTGATTTTTTTCCCTCAACGATCATGAAATAAGCATTATCCATGCATATTAGCAAAATCTTGTATAATAGTCGACCCTTCAATTTTTAAGATTTGATGATTAAAATATGCTATCAAGGTTAAAATAATCAACTATCAAATAGTGAACTCATATGATAATGGACCTTCTAAATTGAAGTACTTTTTTCTTTATCGAATACATAGGGTATACTTGAAATTTTATGAAAACTGTGAAGCTAAAACACATTTAGTAACTTCCAATTTTAAATTCAAATTTCCGAGAAGAACACCACCAGAATGTTCTAAAACGCTCCAATTTCAAATTTAATATCCGAGAAGAACACTCCAATTTCAAATTCAATTTCCGAGAAGAACACCACCAGAATGTTCCCTATTACCAACGGTTATCCAATTCGATCGATCGGTCTTGCTGTACCATAACCGAAAGCAGCCTCTGGTTCTTCTTCTACATTGCATTTGTAAGTATGTGCAGACTGCTTTCTGTGATACATGCTGTCGCATTTGAAACAATAGGGAAAGTTAGTGGGTAGTTCTTCTGAGCCGAGCTAAGACACTCGGATCCAGATCCAGGTTCCATGGAGTTTATCAAGATAAACGTTTACTGCTTCGTTATTTGTTGCTTTGCAAGATCCATTGCAGCAGCAGATGCGGGCAGTAACAAGCAGCCTTATCATCCGCCTGCGTTGTTCGTGTTTGGGGACTCACTGGCAGATGTGGGCAATAACAATTTCATTCCCAAATGCGTTGCTCGTGCAGACTTCCCTCTTTATGGCATGTCCTTCTTCAGCCATCCCACGGGCCGCTTTACAAATGGCCGCACCGCCATTGATTTCATAGGTATAAATACCAGACTCTAGTTTACATTTTGTTATTTGAACAGAATATTGATTAGTTCAAGGAGTGGGGTTTACTAAGAATGTTATTCATAGATATGGGGAAATCCTAGAGATTATTTCAGAGAATTGATTCATGTTCTCTGCTTTGTCATCTCTTTAAGCAACATACATGGGATTGTCGTTCCCCTCGCCCTTTCTTGACCCACAAGGAAATTTCTCTGCTGGGATTAATTTTGCTTCTGGAGGTAGCGGACTGCTGGATTCCACAGGCCAAAATCTGGTAAGTTCCCTTCTTGTGTTCAATATTGCATTCATCGAATCTGATTTCTTATTTTAAAACTGGAAGGATTCTGATTGTGGAGCATCAACATATGTCATTCTCTAATGTTTCTCATCCGGCCTAATCCATCTCATTTCTTTATTATTTCATTTAGTCATCAAATATGGCAATTCACACACTTTGCTTCAACTTTAGTGAAGTAGAATGGCGGTATTGCTGTTGAATCTTACCAGTCCAAATCCTTATACTGTATTTCCGTTGGATGCAACGACATTAGCAGCTATATACAGAACGCTACCTACCAAAATACTACTACTCCTCGGGAACTAGTTGCTTTGTTACTCAACAAATATGACCAATACTTATCAGTAAGTTTCATATTTTTTTAGTTTTACAGATTTATTTGTGTGTGAACAGCACTGAAACTACTTATTGGATGAAACTTATTCAGAGGCTTTACCTCTCTGGGGGCAAGAAAAATTCTAGTACTGCAAAATCCCATTCACCTGCATGCCATGGATTGAATTGTTTTACAGAACGGCCATGGATTTAATTGTTTTCTCGCATTGCCACACAATTATGGGCCTGTCTATTATTGTTTTACCCGTTTTCTCGCATTGCCTTTCTTGTATTTAGTTTTGTGCCTGTTGAACTGTGCTTGCATTGCACTATGTTTCTATGTTTTTGCTGTGCACCGTTTTTTGTTTTTGAATTTTCTTTTATGCCTTTCATATCCTTTATCATGGCATGGCCGGCAGAAAATCTATGGCTTCGACTGCGGTATTGACAATAATAAGCCCAGGTAAGATACATCATAAAGTTATTATGGATAGTTTGAATGAATTTATCAATTCATCATATAGATTAGGTGTAGATAGGAGAACGAGCTGATCAATGCATATTGGCGTACATTTTGCAGTTTTGGCAATTACCATTTTGATTTCAATGAACGATGCTTGCGGTACTATGGGATCATTAGCAATACGACTTTCAGCAAAATTTTCAGAAGAATTAGCAGATATTGGGATCAGGATCCAACCATTGATTTAAGCTTTGAAAGGTTTTGTCAAATCTATAATATAATAACAAATATATTGCATATTCTGTATGCATTTTCCAATTTATTCCATGCATTTTAATCGTATTTCTGGACAGTTTTATTGATTCTTATCTAGCTGCACAGAAATTAGGCTTGAAATAAATGTTAAATGCTTGGAACATGGAGTTTCTTTGGAATGCCAACAAGTTTCTTTGAACATATTTTCCAATTTATTCCATGCACTTTAATCGTATTTCTGGACAGTTTTATTGATTCTTATCTAGCTGCACAGAAAATAGCCTTGAAATAAATGTTGTGTTAAATGCTTTGAAAATGGAGTTTCTTTGGAGTTTCTTTAAACATGGAGTTTTTTTGGAATTTTAGAATATCAATTTACATTTACATGAGAGGTGGATTTCAGAACTTCTGACAGTTTTACATCAATTCAAAGGTAATGATTTCATAACCTCTGACTGTTTTACATCAATTCAAAGGTAATCCCAATGATTTAAAATATGATACTTATCTTATTTATTTTTTTATCTATCCCTATATTTTTTCAAAAATCTTTTTACATAAACGTGTAAATGTAGTTAGCTGAATCTATTTTGTTTTTACATATAGTTAGCTGAATCTATTTTGTTTTTGTAAATGTAGTTAGCATCCATCTGAGAGCATCCATAATATAAAGGAGAGCATCCATCGGAGGAGGTGAGGGAGTTGAATAAAGTGTTAAAATTGGAAAACTGTGGAAAAACTGTGTCAGTTTAGTGTCAAGAAAACTGTGTGCAACTACTTTGCTTTTAAACAGAAGGAATCATTGTCTTCCTTTTCAAACACTAATTTTCAGTTATTTTAGATTTGCTCCTGCACTGTGTATAGGAGCACCTATAATTATGGTCCAGACCATGGAGCACCTTCATTCTTGGAAGTCCTCACAATGGGTAAATCGTAGAACAGAGCACTCCCTAGTGGTCATCCAAGTATTTTCATTTGGTTGGGTTTCACCGTTTGGAGTCTATTAAAAAATGGACATCAAATTTAATTTTTTCGATAATTTACGCTTTTTACTATTAATTGTTTTGTTCTGATATATTTATTTATTTTTAAATTCAAAGTATTCAATAATCTTAAAATGGCAGAAATCCCCAGAAAATAAAATTTAGGTAAAATTTTAATGATGATTTCCCCAAAAATAAAAAAAAAAATTAAAAAAAAAAAAATTGAAATTTATCCACAAATTAACTTTACTTTTCTCAATGTCGTCCACCCCAACATTCAATACATTTTGCTATGTGGAAAATTGTTAGGATGGATTTTTAGGCCCCGATCCAATAAAAAATCATAATTTTAACCATTACTGAAAAATCCTGAATTACACGAACAGCATATCCCGTTCCCGGCTCTCTCTTACAGAATTCCATTCTGTAATATGAAGATGATTATGGAATCTAACCTGCATTTGCTTTTTTCTTATATTTTTTGATGGAATGTTATTGTAATATGAACATGATTATGGAATCTAACCTGCATTTGTTTTTTTCTTATATTTTCTGATGGAATGTTATTGTCTGTTGTCCCTGTAACAATAGAATTTGGCTCTCTCCAACAAGCAAGCATTCATATTAATTATAAAATACGAAGATGTGCTGATAAGTGGAGTGATGAATCCCTTCAAGGTAAGTGTACTCTCTTGTCAATTATAGATGAGTGTATTCACCCTGTACTCTCTTGTCAATTTTATAAACTTTTAATACGAAGTACTTACCCTGTTTTTGGTTATGGGATTTATTTTTGATTCAATTGGTGGACTACTGGATGGAAATTTCACATTCATTTACTTTACCTAAAATATACTTGGTTCAATTACATTCATTGTAGAGTTTGGACCAGATGGAAATTTCACCTTCAGTTACCAGGTTTAGTATTGTTTATTTACTTTACCCAAAATAAACTTGTGTGAGTTACATTCATTGTAGAGTGTCTTTTACAGTGTACACCCTTTTTTCCTTGCCTTTTTGATTGGTTTGGTGTTTGTTGGGTGGGATTTTATTCTTGTTCCGCCTTCTTAGGTCTCTGTAGTGTCTGTTGAGTTTCTGTGGGATGACATGAAACCCTCTTTTTATTGAATTTTTGGGCGAAGTTTTTTTCTTCATCTTTTCATTTTTATTTTCTTTGTAGATTGGGTTGGGTGCTTTGCTACTTCATATCCTGCTCGAGTTGTCTTTATTTTATACAAAGTATGTTTATATATCAAGTCACTTTTCAGTCCATTCATTTTTAGTTTTAATATATTGAAAATACAAAAAAAATTATAGGCATTTCGCATTGCTTGGCATTTTTGTCTTTCGAATTTTTATCATTAGCTTAGTACATACAGTGTAATATTGCACCTTTACTTCTGAATCGTAGATTTGAATTTCGAAATTGCATCATTTTTTAGGAGCATATCATTCATCAAAAGTTAAAGTTAGGACTTTGCATTATCTTCATATTTACTTTCTTGCAGAGTCATAACACCATTAGTTTCATTACCATATACCTTTTTGAGTAATCACAACCATAAAATCAACACTATAATCTAAAATTTATTAATAACGATTTTATTTTCTAGGGTCCACAAACTAGCCTAGGATTTAGTGCCTTGGAATATAATTTTGTGAGTAAACTTTTCCAAGGCAATTAAATCAACATATGTTTCTGAGTCAGGGAGTGGAGAAATCCATTGTATAATTGGTAATATCAGGAGGCTCCGCTCACACCGGAGTTAATCACGAGGTCGCGCGAAGTTGGTTGAAGGGATATCCCCCGGATATTAGCCTAGTGTCAGAGATATTTCTGTGGATTTATTCGTATTTGGGGATCTTGCTAGTGCCCATACCTCTGTGAGAGGCAGTACTTTCAAGGTTTCGGGCTTTGCTACCCTGCCCATATGGTGATCCGGACATACGACTGCTCCCCTGTGCATCGATTATACAGTGGTTTATTAGTTGCTTGACTTAGGTATCTCATAGGTTACTTGCAGGGGTTATTCTGTAGGTACCCTGGGTCAGATAGAGGTCAGACAACACAAAACCTTTATGGAAGATTACCTCTCCGGGGGGATCTGATCGACTGGTTGTTAAGCCCACGAGGGCCCCTATAACTGATTCTGTTACCTCCAATCTTTAGCGAGGAGTCTCAAGTCCCTCTTGGACGAGACATGCCTTCTTTAGGGAGGGAGGCCACTCAGCCACTTTTGCCTATTTGCATGCATATTGGCCGTTTGACTTTTTGTGTGCTCTTTTCTTACTAGTTGGCCTTAGGATATATTTTTATCTTTAGAGTCTTAAGTCATCGTGGAGTTGGACCAGCTGCCCCGTCGGTCCTATCGCTTGTTACAATTGCCATCGGATTTTGTTTCCTTGCATTCTAAAAGGCATAGAGTCATTACACGTGGTACACACACATCCACCGCTCAGACTTGGGATTCTACAGGGATGAGTACTGAACCCGGTCTTCAGAATTATGGGAGCCCTTCAACTCCCATACCCACTGTAGTTAATGGCACCCCTTCAACTCCTGCAACATCCATGGTTGTGGTATCGGAGGCACCTATCATTACTGTGGCCTGTCCTATAGTTAATGCTCATACTACTGCCTCAAACCCCTTTGGGTCTCTTGGCCACTCACCGGGCTACAATGTTCAGTCCATCCCTATGCCTTCTAGTCCATTTTCTTATGGTATGCCTAACTTCACCTCGCCGTTTTCGAACTCCATCCAAGCTGTTGGCCCTAATGCTAGCATTGGGCTCGGGGGCATCACACCTCAGTACACTCCTTTTTCATTTGGTGGATCTCAAATCCCTCAAATGAATCCTTATATAGGAGGTATGCCTTCTTTTAAACTTGGGTCCAATCCTCCTACTTCTGGGTGGAATAGTCAACTTGGGGGACCAGTTTGAACTCAAGTTTCGTCCTAAAATCCTACCTCCTCGACAGATTCTAACCAATACACTTGGCATGACGAATCCACCTCTATCCTCCTATTTCCAACTTGGG
>JASDQU010736965.1:134280-149215 GCA_032191745.1 Picea mariana | reverse complement strand
TTGGGATTCTACAAGGATGAGTACTGAACCCGGTCTTCAAAATTATGGGAGCCCTTCAACTCCCATACCCACTGTAGTTAATGGAACCCCTTCAACTCCTACAACATCCATGGTTGTGGTATCAGAGGCACCTATCATTACTGTGGCCTGTCCTACAGTTAATGCTCATACTACTGCCTCGAACCCCTTTGGGTCTCTTGGCCACTCACCGGGCTACAATGTTCAGTCCATCCCTATGGCTTCCAGACCATTTTCTTATGGTATGGCTAACTTCACCTCGCCGTTTTCGAACTCCATCCAAGCTGCTGGCCCTAATGCTAGCATTGGGCTCGGGGGCATCACACCTCTGTACACTCCTTTTTCATTTGGTGGACCTCAAATCCCTCAAATGAATCCTTATATGGGAGGTATGCCTTCTTTTAAACTTGGGTCCAATCCTCCTACTTCTGGGTGGAATAGTCAACTTGGGGGACAAGTTTCAACTCAAGTTCCGTCCTAAAATCCTACCTCCTCGACAGATTCTAACCAATACACTTGGCATGACGAATCCACCTCTATCCTCCTATTTCCAACTTGGGGGAGGTTAGTTTCACACTTTGGGCAAACCCCAACCTTGATCTAATATAGCTGGAGGAAGTTTCTATAACCCTCAACAGAACATTCCAGCTGGAATGATGCCCAACCCACCTTATATGAGCTAGCCTGGAGGAGGGCCTTATAATGTCGGATAGGGCCATGGTGTTTACCAGAACCTTGGATGACCTTTGAATCCGCAAGCAAAATATTTCCCAAGAGGTTGGGGCCAGATGTCGCAACTCCGTCTCCCTTTTCTCGGCATGCTTAATCTATCATATTTGGATAAGTTAATGAATGACCCTATGAGTCACGATCCTACATGGCCCCCGGTCCCCACCAAACTTCCTTCAGACATCCCAAAGTTTGAGGGTAAGAATGGAGAGGATCCTGGTGATCATGTCACTACCATTCACCTTTGGTGCTTGTCAAACTCCCTTAATGACGATTCTATTCATTTGAGATTATTTCAACACACATTTATCGGAGTTGCTGGGAAATGGTATATTGAGCTACCAAGGGGGGCATATGGGACTTTTAATCATCTGGTAATGGTCTTTCTTAACCACTTCTAGTTGCCCATTTGTTATGATGCTAGTTTAGAGTAGTTGTCTACTTTATGCCAGGATATCACCATTCATATCTCAGACCATATCCAGGAGTGGCGTAGACAAAAGAGGTTGATTAAGACCCCTATACCCCTGAATTTTCTATTAGAATGGTTTGCTAAGTCCTTACATCCTCCTAAATCAAAGGACATTTCTACTTCCAGGGTTACTAATGAGGAAGAGGTTATCTTTAGAGCCCAACAGTTAGATTTGATATATGCTCAGTCTAGGATGCTATACCACCTCCTTCCCGAGGCACCACGGTCTACTTACGACCTTAGACAAAAGACTTGACCTCTTTCCGATGGCATTGTAGGCTCCACCAATGTAAATTCCACAGACTCGATGACAAACCAGATAAAAGAGTTGTCTTTAAACTAGTCTGTAGGAAGACCAGCTTCATCTGTATCCTCTAATACCACTCATTCGGCGGATGTACACTCAGTGCAATCGTCGACCAACTTGAATGGTAACCATCCACCAGGAGGGAATAATAAGAAAGGACATCATAACCGTAAGGGTGGGAAAAATGGTAATAAATCCAAAGACAATATTGAGAAGACAGGTAATAGTGCTAGAGAGGGAAAATGAGAAAAACGTAAGGTGAAGTTTCCCTCTAATCCTTTCACAGATGATCACCTTACCCATTTGTGCCCCAAACTTGTAGAAGTTGTGAGGCTTTTATCTCAATCGCCTGTCATACTGACGAATCCATTCTCACACAATCAACACTTAACCTCGAGCTTCTCAAATGTCGGAAATGTGGTTGGTCAAAACCAACATTCGCAAGCTGGCGACCATCTATGTATCAATATGGTCAATGCAAAAAATGATATAGCCACGCGATCTCGATATTATAGTTCTAAAAAAACTAGTCCTGGTCTAGAATCTCCTCCTCCTCCCCCAGAGATGACTTTACAAATTGAGAAACTAGAGCCACAACCTCGTATTCCGAAAGGACTACTCAAGCACTCTACCCATAATCCAAATGCTAGAGCCGCCCAGAACTACTCTATTGTTGAGGACATGGGAAAAACCCCTTGTGCTATGTCAGCTTTAGAGGTACTCCAGACGTTTCCTTCACACAGGAATGCCTTACTCTCTTCTCTAGGATCTCTAGAACCTAGTGGCTCAAAGCTTATCAAGTTTGACGTCACAGATGTTAAGCCTTTCTTGCCTTACCATTTGGCTTTCCAAATCCATGTGGATTATTCAAAGTATACCATCAAACGTGCAATTGTTGATGAAGGCGTTGCTATGTGTGTGATGTCTTGTTTTTTTGGAAAGCTCTCGGTTCCCTGACCCTTTCCAAATCATCTAACATGTTGACTGCTTTTGATGGTCATTCCTTCTTCATCCACGGTATTCTCCTTTCCTTTCCGGTCCAATTATGCGAGAAGACAGTAGAGGTGGAAGTAGAGGTAGTGGATGCGCCTCTTTATTATAACCTGTTTCTAGGTTGCAATTGGACTTATGCTATGATCGTCGTCGTATCGTCTGTTTTATGTACTCTTTGTTTTCCTCATGAAGGGAACATTGTAATGATCCATCAGTTATCCTTTGTGTACCTTATCCCTAATGAATCTCTTGGATAGTCGATCCCTGTGATTGAAAATTATTGACTACCAACCGAGAATATTGGTGCTAGAATGTTTTCTTCCCTTATGGGTACTTTCGACTTCTCAGCACCAAACCATCAAGTTTATGCCATGTCCAATAGGACTTTCTTGACTAGGAGGCTCATTGCTTTCTGCATGTCTTATTTTGATGATCTGTGGACCCTACCTTCCCCAAATTTGTCTTGGGAAGGACACTCGCATGCTGGGATGGCCATGTCGTTATCGACAACAAAGATTGTGTATCAAGATGTTCTTGACTCTTCCGCCCATCCCGATCTTGTTCCCTCACTGACGGATGAGGAGGATCTCATGTCTAGGCCTGTGTGGGCCACCTCGTTGTCCTATTCACATGATTTCCTCGATGGGACTTTGCCTTCGGATGAAGCCATCATCGAAGCCATGAATTCTTCCTACAAACCTTGGGATGATATGCATCATCATTCCTATTTTCTCCCAGAGCTTGAAAGAATCGAACAAGATGACTTTCGATATACCTTGAGTGAGATAGTCGGTCACACCATAGTTCCACTAGATACACATGCCATTTATGCTGAAGGAAATATGGCGAGTATTTCTCCTACCATCCAGATCGACATCTCTCATACCCCTGGTAAGGTTGAAAATGTAAATATCAGTGCAGATTGTTTGGTTTGAGGCGTATTTGTTTGTTCCTATGAAGAGATGCTAGGGATCGACCCTCATATTATCGAACACAAAATTAAAACGTATCCGAATACTAAACTTGTTCGGAAACGTCCTAGAGTTGTCAACCCTCGAAAGGCCTATGCTATTAAGGCAGAGGTGGAGAAGCTACTTAATGTTGGCTTCATCTACCCAATTCCTTTAACATATTGGGTATCCAACCCTGTTCCCATAGATAAGAAGCAGGGAACCATCCGTGTATGTATGGATTTTCGTGACCTAAACAAGGCTTGTCTGAAAGATAACCTCCCCACACCTTTCATAGATCATATTCTCGACGAGTGTGTGGGAAGCGAAGTATTTTCTTTCATGGATGGATTTTCAGGATATAATCAAATTCAAATTAAACCTGAGGATCAACAAAAGACGACATTTATTTGTCCTTGGGGAAATTTTGCAACGTCGGAGCAACCTTTCAATGTGCAATGACTTTCGCGTTTCATGATCTTAAGCACATAGTTGAAGCTTACCTTGATGATCTTGCTGCTCACTCTCGAAAGAGAGAGGATCACATTATAAACCTTCGACTTGTTTTCGAAAGATGTTGTTATTATAGGATCTGATTAAACCCTTATAAATGCATCTTTTGCATTAAGTCTGTTCGTCTATTAGGTTTTCTAGTTTCTGAGACTAGGATCATGGTAGATCCACTCAAGGTTGATGCAATACTTTGATTGCCTCCCCCGTGCACAATTAGACAACTCTTTATTTGTAGGTTTATAGTGAACTATGCTACTATCACTAAAGGTTTCATGCATCTTTTGAAGAAGGAAACCCCTTTTATCCGAGATGAGCGAGCCCAGGAGTCCTTCGATGCTTTGAAGAAATATTTGGTGTCGACACCTCTGCTGAAGCCTCCAGAATACGATATGGTTGGTATGGTTATAGTTTAGGAGGATGACAAGCTCTACAAGCACATTATTTCTTATCTTAGTCGAACTTTACTAAACTACACTACACTACACATATCACATATCATATCATAGGAGGGAAATATAATAAATGGATTGTCATTTTGTAGGAGTTTGATAAATAATTTGCTTCTACTAAATCCAAGAAGTCCCTAGTCTTTGTAGACTTGATATCTGATTTCCCACAATTAGATGAGGATGTTTTCCATGTCAATTCATTTGCGGACAAAAACATCATCGTCTGACCCCCAGTATGGAGACATCATGCTCTATCTTTAGAATTTGAAGTTCCCTCAGCATCTCTCATGAGATGATCGATGGTGTATAAGATAGCAAGCCAAGAAATATACTATTGTCGGTGACACTTTGTATCGCCCAGGAATAGATGATATCTTACGTCGTTTCTTAACTCATGGAGAGGCTGAGTCTATCCTAAACGATTGCGACAATGGGGCTTGTGGTGGTCATTTATCCGAGCTTGTGACATCCCAAAAAATTTTGCGAGCCGGTTATTTATGGACTACTATATTTAAGGATTGTATTGAAGCGGTTAAGAAGTGTCACCTCTATCACTTGAAAAATGTGCTCACATCCATCCCCTCTTCACCCAGTTATTATCGATAGTCCCTTCACTAAGTGGGGCGTGGACTTCATTGATTGCAATATGGGGGGCATCAACACATTATCGTGTTCATCGACTACTTTAATAAGTGGGTTGAGGCCATGCCTACAATTAAATACGATGGGAAGACTGCAACCTTCTTCATATTCAAACAGATTATCACTCGATTCAGTATCTCGAGTGAGATTGTCACTGACCATGGAAGTCACTTTCAGAATGAGATGATGGAAGAAATAACAGCTNCCAGTCGGAGTAAGTCTGATTGACACATCATGCTATATTCTGCACTTTGGGCATACTGAACCTCGGTCAAGACTGCCATCGAATTTTCCCCTTTCCAGTTAGTACATGGTGTGGAGTCAATATTACCCATTGAATGTGAAATCCCTTCTCTTAAGTTGGTAGTCGCACTCCTACCTAACACTTTCTATCTTGAATGATGCCTTGTACACCTAGAGAGTCTTGATGAGTAGCATCGAGATGCATCTACGACTATCGAGGAAAACAAACGATGTATCAAGGTTCAATATGATAAGTCTAGCTGTCCTCAGTTGTAAACTGAGTGTGACTAGTTCCTCTTGTATGATCAAGCCAAAGAACTGTTGGGGGCAGGCAAGTTTAAACCCATGTGGCATGGGCCTTACATCATGCAGAGTGTGCTAGAAAAAGCAGCCTATGAGTTGGAATATTGCGAAGGGAATAAGTTGGTCGAGCTCAGAAATGGGCTCTGCTTGAAATGATACTACGCTTGAGCCCCAAGATTAGGCGGAGCTCTTTGTATACTAATGTAATTTAGTGTATATATCTTTTTCTTTTTCTTCTTCGGGTTTCTTATCGATTTTTCACTTGGTTGACAGATGTCAACGAAGTCGTCAATCTACCTAGGATTTGCAGATGTGGCCATTCGTCACATATGGAACTTGGCTTCCACCGCTTGGGTGATTTATTCACTCGAGGTTCTATTTGTGTCTTCAGGAGGCATATGCCTAGGGCCATCCACGAACAATGTAGATAAATATAGAGATGTTATAGAACTTTTACATGATCCTATCTCACATGCCATCCATACATTAGAAGTTCACCTGGATTCCGAGTTAGTAGTGCGTTAGTTGAACAATTGTTACCGAATGATCAGTACCATGTGCGTGATCCTTATTTACTCAGACGATTCCTATGGGTACATCTTTTAGAACGACATTTTGATTTTATTACATATTATCATATTCCTAGAAGTTCTAATTATGTATCTGATGCTTATGCTAACAATGTTTTAGATTGGAATTTGTCACATATTTAAAGGCAAACAAAACATATAATCAATGTACACATTGAAAAATATAAGTAAAGACGAAGATCCCTTTTATATATTTCAAAAAATATGGTGTTTATAGTACAAAATGGGGCTAACACCCTCATATACATATCCAACTTATATCATAATATCCCACGACATCCACACCTGTGGCGCCAGATGTGTGTCATGGTAGCAAACCATGGAATTTTCAAGACGTCGAAAGAGTTGTACCCATGCCCTCGGTACACCAACCACCTATCGCTGCATGGATTCAGGTAGATCCTCGACCTGAACCATGGGTATCCTGTGTGTCAAATGCGACAAGTTTCCATGAACGTTTTGTAACACCCTCTCAGACTCTCCTCCCACCACTTCGTCTCCTTGGTTCCTCTATCGATGTCGAGGGAAACCCTCTGGACGTCATGGACCCACATCTGCGACACACAAATTTCTAATCAATACTTAACCACCATCCAAAAAACGTTTTTCCTAATTATACAAAAAGTCCTCATTGTAGGGTGTCGACACCCTACCTCCTCTCTGTCGCCTCATCACCTCGGTCCACCATGCCATGGCTGGATCACGAGGTCCTCTTGAGAGAATCTCAACTCTAGGTCCCAAGCCTGGAACACACTCGAAAAAGAAGCTACAGAAGATGGAGGCAAACCAGTAAATCCTTTTACCCCTCTGTTTACACTCTGTCAATTGGCTCTTTATCTTGGCTAGTAGTGAGGTGCTGAAGAATGAAAAGATGGGCCCTAAGAAGGAAAACCACTTATTAGGAAACAATGTCAACTACCCAGGTGAAGCAAGTCAAAAGGAATAATGTCCAAGAATATATTATGAAATCTAGAAAAATCTAAGATATGACATACTCAATTGTCCTAAATATTGAAATGATGCTCACCATAATAGTGACTTGTACCTCATGGATCAAGGCCCACAACCTTTCGAAAGCCATCTAGTGTGGTGGATGCCATCTGAAAATCTGTGACCATCTGTGGTGGTGAGTGGGTTTTCCATCCATGTAAAGGGTACTGTTGGTCATGTAGTCTCTCGACACTCCATATCTGCAACTTTAGGGCCTCGAGACATAATATCCTTAATTATCCACAAAATGGGGATAACAGGGAACATTTGAGAATCCCATAATCATCAAATTCTCAATACTTTATTAATGCAATCCTCCTTAACCCTATGTTTGATTGCTATAGAAAATAGAGAAACATTGAAAATTGAGATTTGGTGGGTTAACTTATCCATCGCTTCTGAGATTAAAACAAACCTGGGCATATCATTGGGTTGAAATTCATCCTGGTCCTAATTGGTATATGTACTTTTCATGGTGCTTTGCATAGGGATGTTGGCATTATAGCTGGACCATTAAATGCCTCCCTTCTTTCCAAACCATTTTGAAATATTTCAAGTACAAGTGACAATTTCATCATCTCCTTTATAAACATCAAAATCATATTCAACATCACTGAAAAATTCTAAAAGCATCTCTACATAACATTTCTCCAGTGCATCCTCGTGACTTTTAGCGTTCCCAATGTTGGTACATACATCGACGACTGCAACAACATCCAGTTTGCAGACATTCTGATCAACAACCTATTGTCATCCTTATACACACTTGCAAACATGAGCTAACTATTGCTCACTTAGTGTGTCCTTGGAGGCACAATGCCTAGGTTCAAATTCCACACTGTCACTTTGACTTGAACCTCTTCAGTCTAGGCTAACTCCTAGGTAAGCCAAGGGGAGTAGACCCTAGTTACTAGATGAGATTTAGAGTTTAATGTTCTAGGAGTTGGTTTTATTTCATTAAAAGATCGGGGGGAATCTAGCCTATGATGTTAAACAAAAAATGCAGGGTGCAACAATTAAGTATGAACAATCAGACCTTTCCTAAGACAACTAAGACTAGTGTCTAAGATTGGGCAAGGGATCAACTAAGTTAAGGGGAGATTCGTTACAAGATAGTTACAATTTTAAAAATGTTACAACAAGATAGATGCAACTAGACACAAATATACAGAAAGAATATCTAAGATTACAATAGATAGATACAATGATTACAATAAAGAATATCTAAGATTACAACAAGGCTAAACTAGATACACTAAATACAAGATATTAAGAAATGACTAACCAGTTGCTTGCATGTGCAGTAAATAAAGATACTCAAGATGAAATAACCATCAACACATCAAGCCAAGCATGATCATAGTATATCTTACTCTATTGGATTTCTTATCAATGGCATAAAGATGAAAATCACTCAAGACCCAGTCAAAAGAGTGCCTCCAGATGCATGCACAACTTCTTGAAGGATCACACCACAAACACAGGAACAATGATTAAGATGAAAATAGTGAAAATTAAAGTGTTCCAGATGGTAGATGTAAACACTTAGATAATTATGCCTCAACACATAAAATGACTTGCATGTAAAATAAATATAATGAGATCAGTGTGCTTACAAGTGTGAAATTAAATTGCCAATGTTTTATACCCAGGATTAAATTAGGTGGTTAAGTGAGATTTATTTTAATCATGTCTAAGTGTCAACCCAATACTTTCCTCCCCCAATTACCAAGTGACTCTTTTGTTCTCAAGAAGTTAAGCAATGAGGCCCACCCTAGCTCCATAGGTCATTATTAAGATTAGAGTACTCCCGAAAAGGACGTCGCATGCCACGATACCATCCTCGGCCTAGCTCCTTCTGTTTCCTTCCTCCGACCCTATTTTAAATGGCGAAGATGGTTGGTAATGGTGTCGTATTAAGTCTAATAAATTAATTATTAAACCTATGAGTAAAGTGTTGAAGTGTGTTTGAGTGCTCATAGCTTTCTCAAAGTGTCGAAACTGAAAATGAACATTGTGAAGGTTGAATCCGTTAAACAATGAGATTGCAAGTTAAGTTCTTAAATTATGAGGTTATTGCATGTGAACTGTGAAGAACTAAATATACTTGTAAAATTGAAAATTTATTTAATCCATCATAATATCAGTGTTTGCATGCATGTATATAAGATAGATACTTGTGCCTTTGTGATGTCGACGCCCTCGCTACACAACCCGCAGGTCAGAAGGTCCACGTCAGCTCACAGGATCTTTCCTTTTTCACACAGTCCGAAGAATTTTAACGTCCTTCTATTTCTCTATCGGGAAATATGCACCCACAGTAATCCGCGTGGGATCCCCTTCTTTACAAATCAGGAGATTGGACTTCGCGACTTGGTGAGGTTAGTGGTCGAACGTTGCACTCTCAGATCCCCGAAACCCGAAACCAGTCAACGCTGACCGTTTCCTATCAGGGTTTTCTCTATCACGATTTCACTACTCGTGATGTCGAACTACTCGTATCCCCGACTTCTGATGCCCGATACACCAAAATTCTGACACACGCGCGAGTTTTGACTTTTCAATGCCTTCACTCCATCGGCATTTCAGACTTCGCGGTATCGCGAATCCTAATGCGAATGTTTCGGGACTTCTCTCCATGAAACTCCGATAACTCGTGCCACCTATCCACCACTCTGACCCTTGTGGCCCACACTATTCTCCTACCCGTCGGGATATCGCGTTTCGCGATTTGGTGATTTCCGCTACCAAATCTTCGACTCTTCCCTTACGAAATCCTGATAAGCGATTCCACGAATGATCCCATGATCCTGGATGGCTTGGATCAACAACTCTATCTGTCCTGAGCTTAAACCTTCAGGAATACTTCATCGTATCTCCCCTGCACCTTTGTGAGATCTAACAGCTCACGAGACTTCGTGAATTCTTCTCAAGGAATTTTGACCGTCCGTTCTTTTCTTGGCGATTCCTACAAATGACCAAGTGTTCCTCAGCGGAACTCGTCCACCTGCGTGCAAACTTGCAACGCCTGCTTAAACACTTCACGGCATGACTCCCTGTGATTCTCTTGATGATTTCTCGAAGGTCCTATACCTCCTGATCTTTCAGATAATTCTGAGTCTTCTTAGAAAAACCTCCTACTCGCACTCCTTGCGGCAACCTTCAAACACGTCTAAGTGTTTGAATCCTTCAACTCTGTGCACACCTACAGCAGCAGTCCTTCAATTCTCACTCAGGTTCGCAACCCTGAACTTCACTCAGCCTGCGCACTCCTTGCACAAATCCTGTGCCCAACTGCACTTCTGGGAAAATGAGAACAAAAGTAAAACTATCTGAGCTTCAGAGACGCAACCTTGAATTATTGTTGTCGCACTCCTTGTGGACACATCAACTGAACTCCTTGCAGGAGTCTTTACTTAGATAGAGAAACAATTGAAACTCATTTCAACTCCCTTTCAGACTCCAAACTCAAACATGAAATCATATACACAACACATAAAGAAAATGTATAATAGGAAGCAAACATTCATGATCATATCATTCAACATCAATACACAGAGAACAGACACAAAACCATGAATTCGAATCAATTTCTTCTATTAATTCAAATATCTGTACATGGGTGTTTTTACATAGCTCTCTGCTTCTCTTCTCCAATGCTCAATAATAATGTTACAATACACAATGAGGGTGTCTATATCTTGTTTCCCTCTTGCGCTCTAGAACTGTCTAATCTAGAATTAAATTCTATCTACATGCATTAACTACTTTAAATGCCTCCTACCTACTAAGGACGAGAGCTAAAGGCTCAAGGTCCATTTACATTTTACAAGTGCGCCTCTTCTTAATGACTTCATTTAAGATTGCACAACAACTTCAAGGTGTTTTCAAAATTTGTGCTGGCGCTTGTCCAACTGTCTCTTGCTTTCCACGCTGGCTCGCCTGATGTGGTAGATGCTCCTGCATCATACTCCCTTGCTTGAAAAATTTCATGGGCTCCTGTCCATGAGCTCTTGCACGGTCTGTCCATGCTTCTGTATTTTTTCTTCAGTCTCCCAGCTGGAATCTTCAACTGGATGGCTCTTCCATTTGACCAGATACTCAAAGTATTTCTTTCACCTGGTCCTCTTGCTCACTCTCTTGTCCAGTATGCACTCCATCTGCGGCTTCTCTGCAACTGACATCTGCTTTGTCCACTGGATTACTGGCTTCTCACTTTCTGCTCCTGCTTCCTCATCCTTATTTGGGTACAAATCAGAGATATTGAATATCGAATAAATTCCGATCCCATCAGGTAATTCAATCTCATAAGCATTCGTCCCAAACTTCCTTAAGACCCTACATGGTACGATTTTCTTCATTTTCAGCTTATTATATGTTCCCCTTGAGAAACTTTCTTTTCTCAAGTGTGTCAGAACCAGATCACCAACCTCAAACTAAAGTTGTCTTCTATGCTGATCGACTCTGCGTTTATATTCCTGACTTGATTCCAGCAATCGTCCCTTCACCTGGCTGTGAAGTTCTTTCATTGCCTCTGCGAATTCTTCTGCACTAGCACTCGTATTCACAGTCTGTTCTGAATCCCTTAGTTCATAAATTCCTCTCGGCTACATGCCATAGACAAACTAAAATGGACTCTTCCCTGTACTCCTGTTGACTTAGTCATTATACGCAAACTCTGCCTGTGGTAATATGTTGTCCCACTGGCTATGGTGTTCTGTCACCAAGCTCCTCAACAAGTCTCCCATACTTTTGTTCACTACTTATGTCTGTCCATCCGTCTGAGGATGATATGCTGAACTAAACAACAAGTCAGTTCCCAGCTTCTTCCATAAGGTCCTCCAAAAATGCCCTATGAATTTCGTATCTCGATCTGAAACTATACTCCTCGGCAAACCATGAAGTCGAATGACCTCTTTGAAAAACAGGTTCACGATGTAAGTTGCATCACTGGTCTTCTGACATGGAATGAAGTGTGCCATCTTGGAAAATCTATCCACCACCACAAAGATTAAATCAACACCTCTTTGTGTTCTTGACAACCCCAATACAAAATCCATGATAATTGCATCCCACGACCTCTCTGGTATGGGAAATGGTTGATAAAACCCTGCATTCTGTTTCCTCCCCTTCGAATGCTAGAAAAATTTGCATTTGTCCATGAATATCTTGACATCTGTTCGCATTCCTAGCCAAAAATATGACTCATTCAGTTTTGCGAACGTCTTGTCATGACCAAAGTGCCCTGCCAATCCTCCACTGTGTTTCTCCTTTAGCAGATTCTCCCTCATGGAGCATTTCGAAATACACAGTTGATTGCCCTTGAATAGCAATCCTTCCTGGATAAAATATTTTATCCATTGGCTCCTATCTCTGAGAAATGGATTCTTAGCTGCTTCATACACTTCCCCAAAATCCTGATCATCTGCGTACATGTTCCTGAGATCATCAAAACCCAACGTTTTGACTCTGAACTCCTGCAACAGCAAACACTTTCTGCTCAAAGCATCAACAACTTTGTTAGCAGTACCAGAAATATGTTTAATCACAAAAGTGAAATTCTACATATACTCAACCCATTTGACATGTTTCTGATTCAACTTCTCCTATTAAGTCACAAACTGCAGTGCATGATTATCACTGTACAATACAAACTCTTTCGGGATCAAGTAATGCCTCCATTTCTTCAATGCCTGAATGATAGCATAAAAATCCTTATCATAAGTAGAGTATTTCAATTTCACCTCATTCAGCTTCTCGCTGAAGTATGTTATCGGCCTATCTTCCTGACTCAAGACTGCCCCGATTGCAAATCCACTTGCATCGCATTTCACCTGAAATGTTTTCTGGAAATCTGGCAACACCAAAACTGGTTGTTCTGTAATCTTCCTCTTCAACAGATCGAAACTTTTCTTAGCTTCTTCAGTCCAGTGAAAAGACTTATTCCTCTTCTTCATTGTGTCCATCATCGTTGCACTAATTCCACTGAAATTCATGATGAACTTTCGGTAGAAACTAGCCAATCCATGAAAACTTCTCACCTCGAAGATATTCTTCGGTGATGGCCAATTCTTGATTACCTCCACCTTATCTAGATCCATCCTCAACTCATTTGTCGAAATAACAAACCCCAAATAAATGAGTTATGTCTTCATGAACGAGGATTTCTTCATATTTATCAACAGCTTCTCCTGCTGTAGTTTCTGCATCACTGTAGCCAAATGCTTCATATGTTTGGCCACTGATTTACTGTAAATCAGTATGTCATCTAAATACACAATGACAAATTTTTCGATGAACTCCTTCAGGACTTTGTTCATCAACCTCATGAAGGTACTCAACGCATTTGTTAAGCCAAATGGCATAACAAGCCATTCATACAACCCTTCATTGGTTTTGAATGTTGTCTTCCATTCATCACCTTCTCTCATACGAATCCGGTGATATCCTCTTTTCAAATCAATCTTTGAAAAATATTTTGCTCCACTCAAGCAATCCAATAGATCGTCCATCCTCAGTAATGGAAATATGTACTTGATGGTTATCTTATTAATCGCCCTTGAGTTAGTACCATTCCTCCAGCCTCTGTCTTTCTTCGGACTGAGTACTATTGGAACAGCACACGGACTCAAGCTTTCTCTGACCAAACCTTTGTCCAACAACTCCTGGACTTGTCTCTTAACCTCTTCATTCTCTTACAGCGTCAATCTGTACGCGGCTTTGTTTGGAAAACTGGCTCCTGGTATGAGATCAATATGATGACTCACACTCCTGATCGGTGGCAACGAACGAGGTAATTCATCCACTACTATATCAGCGAACTCTTCCAGCAGTTCCTGAATTTCCTCTGGTAAATCATCCACTCTTGTGCTAGTCAAAACAATCCTAGGCTTCTTGACCACAATCAATTGTGGATCCTCCTTCTTCTTAACCTCATTAAGGAGTTCCTTCCCACTCATGAGAAGTACAGTGTTACTTACTTCCGGCTTCACCTTCTTATCCTTGATCAGAAGCAACATGTGTGTCCTCCCATTCTTCTCTAGGGTGTATGTGTTCATTCGCCCATCATGGATCACATTTCTGTCATATTGCCATGGTCTACCCAACAATAGATGACAAAAATCCATAGAAATGACATCACATAAGATCTTATCATTATATCCACCTATCTTAAATTCAACTAAACATTGTTTAGTGACAGTTACCTGGTGTCCTTTTTGTAGCCACGAAATTATGTATGGGCTTGGATGATCAATCGTCTCCAACTCTAGCTTCTCTACCATCTCTGTAGATACGATATTATCCATGCTACCACTGTCTACAATGACCTTGCATACCCTATCCTTGGTCTTGCAAGCAGTCCTAAAAAGTCTGGTCCTTTGGACTGAACTCTCCACCTCCTTCTCGGGTGTCAACAAAGCTTTTCGCATCATTAGCGATCTTCTGCCTTCAGCATCTTCAGACTCAACATCCCGCCTCTGTGCCTCGATGATGTGAGATTCTCCAATCTCCTTCTTTTTATATGGACACTCATAAGACTTGTGCCCATTCTTTCCACATGTGAAGCATGTTATTACTCCACCTCTTCCTCTTCCTCTGCCTCTAGTACGAGGAAAAGTATTGTTGTCAGCATAATCTCCTCTCTGCTTAGTATGTTGTCCTCTTTGTTCAGCATATTGCCCACACTGCAAGGTTCCACCTCTCTCTGTTCGAGTCTGAGATTTCTTCCAGTCTTC
>JASDQU010736965.1:110922-134230 GCA_032191745.1 Picea mariana | reverse complement strand
AAATGTTTGAAGTTCCCTAGGTCCCATTGAGAAGTCATAGTTGGCTTCATCATTAGTGTAGTCGCCATATAATTTTCTTGAAATTATCAAAGAAATAAAGGAATCATATGTAGTGGAGTTTCCATGTAATCTTGTAAGATAAAGATTCTTGAGGAAAGGATTACCAAAAAATGTCGTCTTTGAGGAGAATTGACTTAGTTTTCCCTAGCAACGGTGCCAAAATGTTATCACATATTTTGTACTTATATGTAAAGGAAAGGTAAATGAAGACAAACTGATGTAATGGGAGACTATCCTATCACTGTCACCTTAATAGGATGTCCCTTTCTATATAGGGTGGTAAGCCCAGGGGAGACATCCTCGGTGACCTAGGGTTTTAAGAGGGAAAAGGTTTAAGGCTAAGTAACAGTTTCCCTCTCACAAGTCACTATCAATCAGAAAGTTCGGCTAAACAACCAATAAAGATAATAATAATAACCAGAAATGTACCTGCCCAGAACAAAGCAACAAGAAACTATATTTTGCAAGATCACTTGCTGGTTAGTACTTCATATAATTGGAGACTTTCTCAATATAATAAATTGACTAATATATTGATGAAGTAAGAAAATATGTATAAATGGAAATAATCACAATACAATACTTCAACAATAAATTCTTCAAAGTGAATAAGAATAACTAATTATCAATATCATAACACCAACATTCATCAGAAGCAAGTATGAATTGATCCTTTTAATTGTTTTTAGAAGCTTTAAGTGCTGCAAAGTATGACTATAACTTGAAATAATAATAGCAATAGTAGGGTTAGCAAGTTAATCTAACTAGGGTTAGAAAGGTGTTAGTAATTTATCAAAGGTTTGGATGTTTGTAGATTGTGATCAAAACACTCAAGCAAGAGGTATTAGACTAGTGCATTCATAGGGAAAATGGAGTCAACAAGTAGCAGCAAGAATTGAAGGAACAATATGATAATAATATGGCCAAAGACAAGAGGAATTTGATGGTGAAGTGTTGATAAATCAAGGCTTCAACCATTAAACCCTAGGCCTTGGCACATTTTCCTCCTTCTTTAGCTCAATGACAAAGTAAAATTGGCTAGGATGAAGAACAAGAGATAGGGTGTTGCAATGGAAAGGCCCTATCAATGTCTCCAATAAAAAAAGGGAACCTTGGCATAATCTAGTAGGGAATTAAAATAAGGACACCAACATGTGCTTATTTCCTAGGGTTTATTCTAGCAATTTCATTAAAAAAATGCAAGTAAAACACTATAACCATTCAAGTAAAGGAAATATTACAGAAAATCACTTACATTTACCAATTATTCATCAAGACAAACCCTAGTTATAAACCTTCCACCAATAAAAATGCCAAAAATCACCAAAAACAACCTCCTTCAATAAGTGCACACTAGCAAATTTCAGCCAAAAACCCTAGAAGGGTGTAAATTTCAGACCTCACACAAGTGTGAGTGAAAGATGATGAGAAAAAGAGAGCTTTATCTCTCTATTTATACAGTAGCAATGACCTTAATTTTATTTTTAAGTCACAAAAGGCCGACATGGCCAAAAAGACATAATAATATTGTTTTTACATTAAATGTCAAAATCAAACCCTAAATCAAGCAAATATGAAGATTCCATTCCCTTTTTGGGTGACATTATCCTCTTTTATGGCAATGCTGGCCTCCTGGGGAAAATTGTTTGGCCTTCTTGGGCCTCATGAACATGCCACATGTGCCACTTTGGCACATAATTGCCTCTCAAAACCTCAATAGAATTGGATGACATCATAAGTGTCCTGGTGATGTCATGGGACTTCCAAGGCCAACATTCTAGTGGAAATGGCACAACCCCCCTGGGTAAGGCTCTGCCAAGATACCTCTTGTGGAACGTCCTCCTCTTCTCTAGTGAAAACCCTGTAATCTATCTCTACACCCTGTCGGGGTCACAACATCCATCTGATGGGATTTCATCCTGATGGAGGTCTGAACTAATCATCTCCCCATGTGTACATGTACATAAGGTACCTATCCATTGGGTATGGTCCTGCACATCAATAGATACACCCTCCATGGGCTCATAAGTCACAGAGGTCATAGCAATGTCAATCACATCTAATCATCAATTTTATTAAACATGTGCATAAAACCCCCTTTACTCGAAAAAGTGCTCAAAGACTTTATACTAATGTACAAGCCAAGGTTGGCGGAAGTGACAGGGCATCCTATTGGGATAATTCTCACTGGATGTGGGGTGTTTCCAAGAGAGATCAAATCTAAGGGATAAGGGATAAAGGATCAGGCATGGGGTGAGTGGGTGAATTGGATAAAGGATGTCTTGGAAAGACATGCAATGATATGACGGAAATGCATGGTTTACCTATGGATGCCTCTATAGAGGGTGATTTTCACTTGTCATGGATGAAAATGTTTCCAAACCCATTCATGCCTTTGTCTTTTTCTTATTTCCTTTTCTTCAAGAATATGGCTAGGAGACATTTCCCTAGCATGGTGACCAGTGGTGAAAATATTACCCACAAGAATTTCACATAAATGAGAAGGTTGGCTCATGATGAGACCCTCTTTCTCTTGGCTATTCCACCAAGAGACACTACCCTAGCGTGGTGATCAGCTGCTAGTAGTGTCATACCGCTATATTCCCATGGACCTAATAGGCTAGCTTGTGATGAGACCCCCTATCCTATAACCAAATATTTTTTTATTATTTTTTATTTCTTGCTGAGAATATTTTTACTGCTTTCTCAAGGATCCCTGGGCGAAGATCTCAAGGTTGCATTCTTGAATTTTTTATTTTTCCAACTACTTTTTCCCTCTAGGCCTTTAGTCCCTTCTTCCCACAAGGTAAGGTACAACCCTTAAATATTTGGCCAACCCAATTCCTAGACCAATGTAATGGGATGGATGAGTCGGAGAAAGATGGAAAGTGGTAAGTATGCTAGGAGTGGACGATGGATTCTCATGAATCCCCCCAGTGGAAAATCAAAACCTGTGGGCACAAGCTTACTAGGGCATCTTGTCATTCTTCCCCAGATATGGTCAAGTGGATAGGCATAAGAACCAAGCACCCGTTAAAGAAAAAAAATAATCAAATGCACATATTCAAAGGTTTTGAGGATCAGAGTGACACATACCATGATACCCAGACTCATTACCTCATGGAGAAAGATCCTTTTCTTCTACAAGACTAGGCCGAGGTGATAGATATTGCTACTACTGACAAAGTGGAGGCACCAAAGAATGAAAATATGGGCCCTCCATGGCCATGCTCAATTCGATCTGGCTCTCAATACTCCATGTCTAGAACTTGTGGGCCTCAAGACATAATCTCCTTAGTTATCCATAAAATGGGGGAGAACAGGGTCAAAAACCCTAATATTTCCCCCTTAACAAAGTAATATTAAACAATCCATTTAAAATTTCATTTTTGCACAAATAAAACCCTAATTTACATGGATGTCACCCATTTAGGGGACGTTTTGGCACTAGGAGAAGGTCATCGGTGATGTAGGAGGGTAGTAAGGCTTCCCAAAGCCACATATCAAGCATCCAAATGTCTTCCTTCATGGTCAAATACTCATAAAACCTCAAAATATCCAAGTGTCAATGCATATCATATCACCACCATGCCCTAGCCCCCCAAACACGACATCAAGCTCAAAGAGAGGATGTTTTTCCCCTCCTGGGAAAATTGCTTGGCAAGTGAGGGATGGGATATGTAGTCCAAGTCATCATCAAGGCATTCCAAGTATGATATTTCTCATCTGGCATGTGGGCCCTTGGCATCCAACTCGTGGGCTTGCATCCCCATGGAAGCCCAAGCTACGCTTGTTCTCCCAAAACTGTCCACTAACTATGTCTTGCAAAGACAAATTGGCACTCCCTCCAAGGACCTCAAGTCATAACATCATGATACATGAATTCAATCAATATATAATCCATCTAAGAATGTGCATAAAAGATCACTATATCAAACAATTAATTTCTCAAAGACATTATGTGGCTTGTCAATCTTGAATACGGGAGGGTTGACGAGGGGTCCTATTTGGTTGATCTTTCCCTAGGTCAACGAGAGTTTCCAAGAGATCCCTCTCTAAGCCATGTAAAGTGGATGAAGTGGTTGGGGTCAAGACTCAATGGGAATAGGGATTGTGACATACAAGGGGTCGTAGTGTCTCATTCATTGGTGCCTTTGTAGAGGGTTTGTGGTACATTCATCCGCAATGCACTTTTTCTAAGCCCGTCAATTTCCTTTTATCTTTCTTTCTTTGTTTTTATTTCAATATAGCATAAGGAGAGGTTGAATTTCACTGCCCTGGCATGGATACTAGATGATGGCAATGTCACCCACAAACACCTAGTGGAAATGAGAAGGTTGGCTTGTGATGAGATCCCCTTTCTCTTAGCCATGCAACTAAGAGCCATTTCCCTAGTTTGGTGACCATATGATGACAATGCCATACCACTAGATACTCATGAACGTGATAATTTGACTCGTGATGAGACCTCCTATCCTTCAACTAACCTTTTATGCATTCTTTATTATATTGTGGGTTCCCTTTACTCAGAGATAATCATTTCAACTCTTTCTTGGGTGATCCCTGGGTGAAGCATCTGTAAGGTTTATACAGGGATTTTATCATTTACCCAACATCAACCCCTTGGGGCCTTCATCCCCTTCTTCCCATAGAATGAGGGACAACCCCTTCTTGTGTCAATAAACCTTAAAATCCCAATAGATAAGGAAATGGAGGGGAATACTAATGGAAAGTGGTAAGTGTGGTCGAGAATGGTACGATGGCTCTTTAAGGGAGTTCCTAGTAGCAAACCCATCCCCAAGAAAAACCACTTACTAGGACACAATGCCAACCACCAAGGTGAAGCAGTGAAACAAGCATAATGTCCAAGAATATATCATGAAATCTAGAACAATCTAAGATATGACATACTCAACTATCTTTAATATTGAAATGATGCTCACCATAATAATGACTTGTACCTCCTGGAGCAAGGCCCATTGCCTTCTGGAAGCCATCTGGTGTGGTGGATGCCATCTACAAATCTGTGACCATCTGTGGTGGTGAGTGGGTTTTCCATCCGTGCAAAGGGTATTGTTGGTCACGTAGTCTCTCGACACTCCATATCTGAAACTTGAGGGCCTCTATACATAATATCCTTAGTTATCCACAAAATGGGGATAATAGGGAACATTTGATAATCCCAGAATCATCAAGTCCTCAATACTTTATTAAATCAATCCTCCTTACCCCTATGTATGATTGGTATAGAAAACAAAGAAACATTGAAAATTGAGTGTTGGTAGGTTGACTTATCCATCGCTTTTAAGCTTAAAACAAACCTGGGCATATCATTGGGTTGAAATTCATCCTGGTGTTGATTGGCATATGTACTTTTCATGGTGCTTTTGATAGGGATGTTGGAATTATAATTAGACCATTAATTGTGCAGGGTGCAACAATTAAGTATGAACAGACATACCTTTCCTAGGACAACTAAGACTAGTGCCTAAGATTGGGCAAGGGGTCAACTAAGTTAAGTGGAGATTCATTACAAGATAATTACAAGTTTACAAATGTTATAAAAATATAGATACAACTAGACACAAATATACAGAAAGAATATCTAAGATTACAATAGATAGATACAATGATTACAATAAATAATATCTAAGATTACAACAAGGCTAAACTAGATACACTAAATACAAGATATATAAAAAATGACTAACCAGTTGCTTGCATGTGCAGTAAATAAAGATACTCAAGATGAAATAACCATAAACACATCAAGACAAGCATGCACACAATATATCTTACTCTATTGGACTACTTATCAATGGAATAAAGACAAAAATCTCTCGAGACCCAGTCAAGAGAGTGCCTCCATGTGGATGCACAACTTCTTGAAGGATCACACCACAAACACAGGAACAATGATTAAGATGAAAATCTTGAAAAGTAAAGTGTTTTGGATGATAGATGTAACCACTTAGATAATTATTCTACAACACATGAAATGACTTGCATGTAAAATAAAAATAATGAGATCAGTGTGCTTGCAAGTGTGAAATTAAAGTGCCAATGTTATAGAACAAGGATTAAATTAGGTGGTTAAGTGAGATTTATTTTAATACTATCTAAGTGTCAACCCAATACTTTCCTCCCCCAATTACCAAGTGACTCTTGGGTTCTTAAGAAGTTATGCAACGAGGCCCACCCTGGCTCCATAGGTCAGTCCTAAGATCAGAGTACTCCTGGAAAGGACGTCGCGCACCACGAGACCATCCCCAGCCTAGCACCTTTTGTTTCCTTCCTCTGACCCTATTTTAAATGGAAAAGATGGTTGGTAATGGTGTCCTATTAAGTCTAATAAATTAATTATTAAACCTATGAGCTAAGTGTTGAACTGTTTTTGAGTGCTTGTAGCTTGCTCAAAGTGTCGAAACTGAAAATTAACGTTATGAAGGTTGAAGTCGTTAAACAATCAGATTACAAGTTAAGTTATTAAATTATGAGTTTATTGCATGTGAAATGTGAAGAACTGAAAATACTTGCGAAATTGAAAATTTATTTAAGCCATCATAATATCAGTGTTTTCATGCATGTATATATGATATATACTTAGGAAATAAATGCTTTCATGCCAAGTAATGATGAAAGAAAAAGATCCACTATGCCTTCACAGGCTCTAATCTAGCATTTAGGTGTGAGGTCTACTCTAAATAATTTTAATTGTCAAGCATGCACGTAGATATCACAACTAACTAGCTAAACTATGAAGTAGAGATGGAAAGGAAGCTAAAGTAGAACATGGAAATAAAAAACTGAAAAGAAAGAATGCAAGCCTCTTGGGTACACTCCTTTGGGATTGCTTACAGTGATTCAGATAGAAAAGAAGAAAGGGATAGAATTACCACTTTGAAAAGAGACCCTGGAAATTGTGTTGTGGATGAAATCGGGTAGCATGCACCCTTAAACAAGAGAGAAGCTACAAAAATCAGCAAGCTATTGCTTGCTGATTTTGCTGCAAAACACTTTTAAAAAGTTACAAAAATTCTTATTTTTCAATAGAAATTCCCCACATGTAAAAACCAGAAATTTACATTGATTTTATTGACCTATCTCATATTGTTAGCAACTAAATCTGAAATGAATGAATGACAAAAACTGAAATGGAAACAAAGAAGCTTCTGAAGTTTTTATCAGCAGTGAAGGTATATTCCTTCTTGAATTTATCCCAAAGATGCTCTTGAGGAAACCTGCAAACCTTGAGCCAAACGTGACATAAAACGATAGATAATATATTGCATGCACAAATAATACAACACAATTTATATTATTAGCATATACAAAACATATAGATGAGAAACTACCCTATTGCCTCACATATCCTAGTAAACAAATTTACCCAAGCAAGTATTGATCAATCCACAAAAGATTCAAAGAATGATTTCACCTCATAATAGATAATAACACCAAGAACAAGTCTTGCATTCCACAATTCCTCCAACACTCTTTTTATTTCCAAAGGGAAGAGTTTTTAGCAACAAATTTGCTCCAAGCTCTTCAAGAACAAATCCAGTAGGAATGATTTCCACCCATTTAGTAAAGTAATCCGTAGCTGTAATAACCCATGAATACCCATTACTTGAATTATCATTAAACTTACCAATGATTTCCAAACCCCACTGCTGAAAAGGTGCCTCAACCACAACTGGTTGCAAAGGGAGAGTTGCTAACTTTTTCTTTCCTCTAAAAACATGACACGACTCACATTTCCTAACAAAATGATGTACATATGAAAATATTGTGGGCCAATAATATCCTTCTTTGAGGATTTTGTGGGTAGTATTTTTAGCAGTAAAATGTCCACCACAAAACTCCCATGGAATTCATCCATTAGTTTCTTTGACTCAACGTCATCCACACATCTAAGGATAACTACATCAAGATTATTCCATCCTAATCCATCTCTAGTAAGGACATACTTGGAAGATTTGAATCTTAAAGACCTTTTCTTGTGTCCTACTAGATGACTGGGACAAGTTAGATTCTTAAGATAAAAGATGATGTATGTATACCATCCTACTTGTTCAAGCTTCAATAAATTAGGAGGGAGTTCTTCATTATCAATTTGGAAAACCATAACCAAGGCCTTCTCATTACCTTCTGTCAACATTTTTGCTAAACCTTGACCCTTAATCAATCCATATACCCCTTGAGCCTAATCCTTCTACCTGAGATAACACATCTTTAACCGTAGAATTAGGAACATAACCAATCACCTTGGAATATCCAATGAAGACTCTGAAATGTTTGAGTGATTTCACTAAGGCATAAGCTTGTTTCTCAAACATGGGTTACTCTAATTCTGAATTTTGTAAGGCCCTACTCATATATGCAATGGGTTGATCGTGGTCTTGATAATTTTTCTGAAGCAATACACCAGCAATAGTGTCTTCAGAGGCAAAGGAGAAAATCTGAAAGTCCTTAGTATAATCCAAGCTAATAAGGACGGGAGCTTCAGATATGAAAATTTTTATACTTTGAAAATATCTCTTGCTTTCATCATTCCACTCAAACTTGACATCTTTGTTAATCATATTATATATAGGTTTCATGATCTCTACATAGTTGGGAATGAACCTATGAACAAAATTTGTTTGGCCTAAGAAGGATTGGAGAGATTTCTTCGAAACATGCAAGGGTACCTTTCTGATTCCTTCAACTCTCTTTGGGTCTAACTCGAATCCATATTCAGAAATTATGTGGCCCAATAATTTACCTTCAGTCACCCCAATGACTGACTTAACATGATTTAGAGAAATCCCAAAATCTCCACACCTATCCAAAACTTGTCTAAGGTGGTCAATGTGAGTTTTTCCATCCTTAGAAAACAATGTTAAATCATCCTGATATATCTCAATCAACTTTCCAATCAACCCCCTAAAGGCATAGTCCATAGCTCTTTGAAAAGTAGTTCCAACATTTGATAAACCAAATGGAATTCTAAGATATTCAAAGGTTCCCCATGGAGTGGTAAAGTGGTCTTATGCCTACCTTCTACTTTCAGTCTAATCTAATTATAACTTGAAAATCCATCAAGCATGGAAATCATTCCCGATCTTGTTACTCTTTGAAGTAAAGTTTCCATCTTGGGAAGGGGTAGTGGTATTTTGTGCAAGCAATGTTCAAAAATTCCTGAAGTTGATACACAACCTAATCTTTCCATTCTTCTTCCTTGCAACAACCAAATTTGAGTACCATGAAGAATGTCTAGTTTGGGCTATGATGCCTACCTCTAGCATTTTTTGTAACTCCTGTTGGACCAAATGAGCTAACTTGGGGTTCATTTGTCTCAAATTTTGTCTAAAGGGCTTAGTTTATTCCTTGAGAGGAATCACATGGTGAATTACATCCTCCCTATATAATTTGAGCTCATCATAACTAAAAGACAAAACATCCCTATATTCTTTTAATAACTTAACAATTTTTTTTCTTTCTTCAATAGGGTTATTTTTGCCTACTTTTATCATCCTAGGTTGTTTCTCACTTCCAATGTTGACTTATAAGTGATCACAAAGTTTTTTTTTTGACTCTTCTTTCTGTTTCTGACCATATTGTCTATCAAAGGTTTTTTCTTGGGTCACAACCCACCTAGGAAATGGATTTAACTTGTCATCATCTCTGGTATAATTACAACCCTCTTCTCTCACACCGATGCCAAAGTCAGAGAACTCAAGCATATGAGTCAATAACTTAATAAACTATTTTTCATCATTAAAAACTGGCCAATGATTCATGTTATCAGGAACTGAGGGTGTAAAAAATAATTCCACTGAAATATTATCATCAATCAAATTATCTGAAAGCTAAAGTATGGAAGTAGCTATTGCAAGTTCATCTTCCTTAGAATTATGTTCTCTAGGAATATACATAAGGTTTAAAGCATCTAGATCACCAATGGAATCCCAAATTGCATTCCTATACCTTTTCAATCTCTCAGACTTGCAAGTAAATTTATTCTTTAGTTGTTGTATGACAAAGTTTGAGTCCCCCTTGATGTTTAAATATTTCACACCCATATCCTTGAAAATTTCTAAACCAAGTAGAAAAGCTTCATACTCAGCCACATTATTGGTTGCATCAAACTCCAATCTATAAGCAAACTTAAACACTTTACCATTTGGAGCTTGAAGCAAAATTCCAACACCCTTTCCTTCTCTATAAAAAGAACCATCAAAATTCATGTACCATATCTCATCAACTCTATCCTTGTGAACATTTTCCTCTAAGGGTACAATAGAGTTAAACAAGATGGCATAATTACCAAGACTCTCCTCATTTTTTGGGTTTCTTGGGTCTTCAATATGATATCTTCTAAACACTTCCCTGGTCAACTTGAAAGTGTTCCCATATGGAGTAGGGATGGTAGCATAAGATAATTCCATTTGTAAGTTACCACCCAAATCTGCAGCTGCCTTTCTATTTAATAACATTCCCCAAGCATCCATAACATCAGTCACTACTATGTCCATTTCAAACATGATGTCCAGGAAGACTTCCAAATGCACATGGAAACCTTTAATCAATCCATGCACTTCAATCATTTTACTATCCATGGCACAACTGTTATGATAAGGTCTAGATATTTTAAGATTAAATTGTTCCATCACCTTCTTAGTCATAACATTAGAACTTTCCTTTGAATCTAGCATGCAATTTTGTAATACTTTGTCATTTACAAGTAAAGATAGGTAGAAAGGTATATTCTTCTCATTACCCCTATCCCAATTATGTAAGATAACGGGTGAGTCCTAGTAAGTAACTGTTGGTTGCCTATCAAYAAAACTCTGAGGAAGATCTTTTATGGATTTAAGTAACTTCTCCCTTTGGGAAGGGATATTCATAAGTTCTGACATTGAAACTAACATATTAGCATTACTCAACCAACCACCTAAGTCAATATTAAAACTTGAGTCAACATGCACATTTGACTTAGGAGGAAAAGGGGATACCTTGGAAACACTAGATTGACCTTTATCTTTATTTCCATTCCTTTGGTATCTAATGCCCCTATACTTAGCCATTTCTGCTACTTGCTTGGGTGTGGGCTTTGGCCCAAACTTCCCTGTCGCTTTGTCAACAACATTATTCATAAGGTTTTCACTATTTCCATATTCAACAAACTCCATCCAATCATACATGCCACATTGTATTTCCTACCACACATGTTGATTTGTTCATTTCCTTGACTTCGATAATCATTATCATAACAAACCTCAAGGAAAAATGGACAAGTCACTTCCTCATGAAACTCACCACAAGGCATACAATAAGGTATTGAGTGATGATCTACCAAGTTGGTGGATTCAAAAGGATTAGGTGGCCTTTTTTCATGTTGAGGAGGTCTTATAGGCCATTTATCATTCGACCTAGTATGTTGTCTATTATTCTGTGCCCTCTCCATAGTGATCAATCTATTTTGCAAGGAATTAATCTGATTGGCATGATTTATTTCCATTTGTTTAATAAGTTGGGTCAACTCCTTAATTCCATCATTTTATGACTCTTGAACCTCAACCTTCTTCTTCTTTTCATCATTGAATTTTGAAGAAGAAGAACCTCGTGTAAAACTATAGTTGTGGTTTGTGTTGATTTTAATTTTTGAGGATCCTTATCCCTTAGGGACCTCGTTTCCCCCTCAAAATCCTCCATATAATATATCAAGACTGCGACATATGAGGGTTTTATATCATCATGCAGACTCTTCACTAAACTATTAATCTTAGTGTTGAACTCCTCCATAGTTTCATTCTCTTTCTTATGGCTAGAAGTGAGGGTAGATAATTGAAACCTATGTTCCTTATGATCACCCCATCTCTTCCTAAATTCATCCAATATTGAATCAAGGGTGCTAAACTTAGCTGGATCAAAATCTGTAAACCATTCAGCCGCAACACCTTCTAGTGAATACAAAAAAAGGGTATTTTTCACATCCTCTTCATTATGACCCCGACAATACCTCTCAACACACATCTAGAAGTTCAAGATGTGAGACTTTGCATTTATTGCATTGTTTCCCTAAAAGGTAGGTAACTTGTCTATGGCCTTCTCAGGGGCTTGGTGTGGGGCACCATGGATTGCTGCAAAATTCAAATGCCTCAAAAACACACTGATGTTTGGGTTAGGAGTATTAGTGGGATTATTAACAGTTGGTTGATTATTAGTTTGGAACAAGAATTGGATATCAGTGAGTGATTCTTCTCCAATAATTCCAAGTAGCCTCCTAAGAAGAAGGTGATGTAACCTCCTCCTATAAAACTTTTTGGGTTCAGGAAAAGAGTAAATAAATCCTTGTGCAATGCTCCTAGTAATATACTTGACATATTTGTTCAATGGAGTCGCCACTTAGAAAAGAATCACATGAAATCAACCAATGCAAGCTCAAATAATTTTAGGGACTAAAGGTTTTTATTGTTTAGTTCTAAAATAATAAGTCAAGTCTTTTTTACAACAGAAAAATGACTTATTGCAATGTTCCCAAGCCAATTTTTCTCTTGGCAACACTAGCCAACCCTTGAATTAACTGTTTGGTTGTTTGTATATGGAGGTTGGCCTCTCAAATTTCGGCCTTAGGGTTATATTCAACTATTCATCACAAATCATGAAGATATACTCAATACAATGCAATATCTAATAAATACACAAGATATGGGACTCCAAAGCACGAATATGACATTTTTATTATGAAAAACAAGAACTTGATACAATATAGAAGAAGATCTGGAATAACATCAGATGGCTCCAATATAGAATATATGAGCTGCTACAAAATTATCCCGATAATAAAAAATAATCCTCCAAAGTTTGAATATATGATGAAGGACCAAATACAAAAGAACTAGGGTTATGTCCAACCCCCTAGCTATTGGCACGTCCTGTTGGGTGGATGAGAAGGCCAAGGTTTTGACCTAGTTGAAGGAGAACTCCAAACGATGCCAAACTTCACCAAAAGATAGATCAGGACAAGGGAAATCCCTCTTTGAAGTATGAAGCTCAAATTACAATTTTTTCTTCTCCAAACTACTGAAACCCTAATAAAGGTTGCGCCCTCCTTAAACCCTGAAGTGACCAATAATTCGGCCTTGATGAAGGAAGCCTCCAAAACTTCTGAAACTCCCTAGGATGATAGATCGGGCTGCCACAAGTCACTGGGAGAAGTATCACAATCAGATTTGAGGTATAACCCATTGGATCTGACAATATATGAATCAACAAGGCGCCCTGCTTCTCTCCAAGCCGTCCCAAATATGTAGCTAACAATCTGGCTGAAGTAACTCCTCCAAAATGCCTACAAATTGATCAACAAGGTCTTGCAAGAAAAAACCAAGTTTTATAATGTCTCTAGGCCCGATCACAATGCTGGATCGAACTTCCCCTCATTCAATGGTGCACCCCTACTAGAAAACCCTGAATGGTACAACCCTGCTGCCCTCTTGAATCAATGATGGAACCTGTGTAAGTGTAGAATGGTGTGGGTGGAGTATTTCATCCCTGATGTTGGAACACACATATTTTTTTTTAATACTCTATTTTCAAAGGTTGGAGCCACCCTGTATTCTAAATAAGTAAGAGGATATACTTAATC
Source organism: Picea mariana (assembly GCA_032191745.1). Classification (NCBI taxonomy): domain Eukaryota; kingdom Viridiplantae; phylum Streptophyta; class Pinopsida; order Pinales; family Pinaceae; genus Picea; species Picea mariana. Next base: position 120,537 of record JASDQU010736965.1, on the reverse strand, counting down.
CCAAAAAGTCGGACTTCGGTATCTCGTGTATTTCACGATGTGCCTACCAAAGCCCTGGTATCCCGACGTGCGAAATGGTGATAAGGGTTTAGTTCTAATCACCATTATCAAACCTATAAGCAGGGATTATTAGAGATTATTACCTCATGCTCTTACATTTTCAGAGTTACTCGTCGAACATTTTCTGAACCTCTGAGATGCGAAGTTGCGAAGTCATTTCAAGTTACTCAGGTTAATATCATGAGTAATTACTTTAAACTGTAGTTAGTCTTTATTGCAATTTCACAACTCGTCGATTCTTACCTCAAAGAAAAAAACCTTTGTAAATCTGATCCCCGAAGTCGCGATATTCATTAATTAAGCATGGTTAGTTAAAATATTAATTCAAATCATAGATTATAAATCAAATCACACCATCGCGATTTCGGGGTTTTGGTTCTCAAAGGCTAGAAGTGAAATCATCCGATACGACGAGCGCCAAAAAGGGGATTAAGGACTAAAAGAATGAAATTAAAGGAGATAAACTGGACTAATTAATGCCTTGAGTAGCTTTTAACTGTACAATCTACGAATGAAGCTTTAAAATTTTATGCTCTTTTCCCAAGTTACGAGTTGTCAAATATTTATGGCATTTATTTGAATTTCAGTGAGGTGATTGACAATAAGATCCCACTTATTTCCTAAAATATTTCCATTAAACGTTTTAACCATTTTGTAGGCAAGGACTAGTATGAACTTAAGCTATCTAAGAAAAGGGTTTTCTTTCATTATGTCAACTTTCCTTTCTATTGTGCGTGGAGCTATTTCACCAGAATAACTTCTATCTGTGTTTTCAATTTTTTATGACAGGGGATCTAATTGCAAGGTTATATATCATGGCTCCATGAAAAGCGCCCAAGGAAGCCGCCGAGAGCTCATGCCAAGGTTCATATATTGTTTCTGATACTTTGCCTCGAAGTATCAATGGACACACATTTCTAATGTTCTGCAGCCTGAGGTGATAAATTGCCCAGATGATTCCTACAATAGCGAGGACGATGACATGTCCACCAAATACAAAATAGTTGCTCAAGTAGAGATACACAAAATAGCAGCAAGGCCACAAATTCTCCCCTATTATGATATGGTCAAATGGGCACTGGACCATGTAGACATCCTGATTAGAATGATTTTCAAGGAACAGAGGGAAGGAGTTGGGTCTTTCAGACCAGAGCACTTACATGCAATGTATAAATTGTCACCCACACCAAACTGTACTTACAATGTAAAATTTCTAGAGGGGTTCAAAAGGAATGAATGCGAGAAGTATGGAAGAAATTTGTCCGATCTGATCAAAGAGTGGGTTTCGCACCCCATGAAATTCAGGGCCGATACTCATGGAATTTATTCAATCTCCTCTTTAGAGCCACAATTCAAGTATGTAGCGATGATGACCTATAGACTATATGGGAAGGAGGACACTACTCACTTTTTCCTCCCATGGGTACCTCTCATTCATACAATTTTTGAAGGTTTTTCTTTCGACTGGGCCAAATTGATGTTGGACAGTCTCACCAGTCGAATTATTGAATATCGAGCATAGAAAGCCAGTGGGAGAGCATCTTCATTCTTTATGTCTTCCTACATCATGGATGCTATTTGTTGCATGACACCCTTCCCACTGATTAGCTGGAGATGGAATCCATCTAATGCTATGCCTATCCATGTCTACCACTCGAAACTTTGGGAGGATAAGGCCAAAGATTTCATCTACGATATTTTTAACTGGTAATGGTACCGATGCATGTCTCTATCTTCGACCATCTCCCTCCATGAATTTTGGATAACATCATGGCCAACCTGATTAATGTAGCATATAAGTATATAGAAGAATATTTTTCATACATCAGGGTTTTCGACACCTCTGTTCCCCCCCATTATTTGTCGTTATTCCTGCTGGATAAGCTAATATGCCGCAAGATCGCTAGGCAAGTTGTGCTTGGTGGGATAAGAAAAGATCTCAAAGGACTATAGAAGAAGGTATGGCCACCCTTCCCCATTCATATTGGTTCATACTCTTTATTACATTTTGGCCATGCCAAATCCGAGGCCACGAACTTGGAGGAAATGAAGATGGTGAGCATTGACTTAAAAAATCATGACCCTAATAAGGTTGTGAGTAATCACTTGGTGAATTGTGGCATCAATAGATATGAACATGAGGATTCAACTCATGATGAAACCTTTTGAGGTGTGAGGTACTACTCTGAAGTCTTGAGTTGGATTCAAGCCTTTCCACCCGAATAAATGGTCAATTTCCTCAAATTCGAGGAGCATCGAAAGAGTTGCCTCCCCCTAATCTTACAGTAAAAAACCACAAATCTTCCAGAATCACATCAGGCAGAAGCCAAAGGCTCAAAGAACTCACGTCTTGGTGAGGAGAAAAATCAGGAAGGGACAGAGGAAGGGGATACCTTGAAACAGGGAGCCGAAATCCCCGATCAAGTAGAGAAAAAACCAGAGGCAATTGCATCGGGTGAGTAGGTACTAAGTCAAGAAGAGATACCCTTGCAAAAGGTAGGTGAAACCCCACCGATCACATCAAATGATTTGGCCATAGATGCTACCCCTAAACAATCATCCAAGGAAATCAATGGTTCGATTGTTGTTATCACACCCTTACAGTTCACAAAGGGGAACCCCGATGCAGGGTGGATTTTCAATGAAGAATTGATGCCCATTTCCATAGAAGAGATGCCTCCTAATGAATTTTTATTTGATAAGAAAAGGAAGGTCATGGTGAAGAAAGAATTATATCAAAGAGAGGGCATAATGGCTAAAAAATTTCAAGTCATGATAGATAGAAAGGTCGTGAGAGAGGAAGAATTCACCAAGGAGATAACATGAACATTAGGAGCTTATGCTATGATCAATCAGTACTCAGTTGGAACTCTAAAGGCACAGTTGAAATGGAAGAACCTCTTGATTAGTAAGTTGGAGGTTAGGGTAGTTAGGGCAGAAGAGAATTCCATAGATCAGGAGAACAATGGTCTTGAGGAGGCCAGAGCAGTTGACCAACGAGAAATCGAATAGCTTAGAGCCGAGCTCGAGAAAATGCATCAATTGGACCAGATAAACCAAGCACATGTACATCAGCAAGAGGAGTTAACACAACAGTTGCAGTCAAAATTGAATTCTGTTGAGATCCGGGTCATAGATATAAACATATTCAAATCCCAAGCCATTGACATCCAACAGACGGTGGAAACAGCTCAACAGGAATTGCATGCCAAAGTGGAAATCATCCAAAGTCACTTTCAGATGATTGATAAATTGATAAATGATATCTCTTTGAGAGAAAGAGAAGCTGGGAAGAATCGAATTGCTTTYCAGGAGGCTTTTGTAGCAACAACAAAGGAAGGAATGGTCGATAGTGCCAGGTTATCCATCCCAGAGAAAACCAAGGGAAATATCTTATTGAAGGCATGGGAGCATAACATATCAGAGAGAAGAGAAAGAGCTAAAAAGATGAAGAATTATTATGAAGATACATTTGGCTTGATAAATAAAAATTTGTTGAACCTTGATAAGTAAGATAGCACGAGGACACTAGGAAAAATTAACATAGCCAAACACTTGTTAAATATCAAGGAGAATGTTGAAAAGGAACAAGATGAAATATCCCAGCTGAGTCAGGTTGAATTTTCCCAAGTGGACAGATGGTTAATAAAACCAAGTTTACAATTATGGTCCATCATCATGAAATACCGAAAAGTAGGAAGACGATTGCTAGAGCTGACGAAGAATTGTTACACTTTTGAGGCAAACAACCAAGAAAATGCCTCCAAGTTTATAACCTAGTTGATTGAAAGGTGTGTCAGTTGCGTATAGTAGGGGAAAGGGTAGGCTTCTGGTGTTAAATGATGACAGGCTCTATTCCATTCTATATATGGGTACAAAGGAACAAGAAAGGAAGGCACTCTGCCTGCATGGAGGAAGACAAAGAGTGAGGAAATGAAACATTTCATTTCCTCATTTGAAATCAAAGGCTTCTAGAATGAATGGAATTTGAAGTGTTTTTTAATCTTGTATAAATATGCATTTTGAAATATAAGAAAGGGACTTTTCTTTCGGCAGATTGTAATAAAGAAAATTTTATGAAATAACAGAGAAAAACACATAAATCAATCTTGATGGAATATGGAGTCTTCAATTCTCTTTGTATAAATATGCATTTTGAAAGATAAGAAAGGGACTTTTCTTTCGACAGATTGTAATAGAGAAAATTTTCCTTGCCAGGATTAATACAAAGAGAATTGAAGACTCCATATTCTGTCAAGATTGATTTATGTGTTTTCCTCTATTATTTCATACTTCATGTCATTTTTATATACATCCTTAATAAATTCTTTAACTGCAATTTAGTATAACTTCTACTTTGGTGATCAGGTTTTAGTTATCTAATTATTTACAAATTTTCCTCTGTATCGACTATCAATAGGTACAAGACCCATGAATTTCTTAGACCTCTACATTTTATGATTCATTAAGGTGTTTCTTTTCTTTTCCTTCTTTTGTTACAGCGTGAGATTCCTCTTGAATCGATGCCTCACATTGTCTGACAACTCTATATTTTCTTTCATTTCATACTTGGTTTCAAATTTTAACTCAGTTACAGAAAACGACCTTCATTTTTTTTTAAACCATTTAATTGGCTTCACAAGATTTTTTCTCATATAATCTAAAATTGAATCAACAACTTAAAAACAACAACCTCTTAAATTTTTGTCCCTTAAATGACAACCCCTGTTGCAAGGCAACCTCACATAGAACTCGGCCTCTCAGACCAAACCAAAATTGCCTTAAACCTCTTTGATACTATCATAATAACTACAACCACCTGGTTCAAACTCAAGCGTTACTAGGTAGCCATTGAATGGGACATAAACATTCAAGAACAAGTAGAAGTTAGACATAGACAGCTTAGAAATCAGCCATAGTTTCTCTTCCAATTGTTTTCTCCTTTCTATATCTTTACCCTCTTCTGGATGCTAGAATCTATACTTTGTAGCCTTAAGTACAGACTCTAGAACAACATCTTTCTGGTGACGTTGTCGAGGAACGGAGAATCGTAGTCACTTTCCCCTAAGAGAATGACTTTTCCAAGTTTCATTTTTTGATAGTGAACAAAGAGAAAACACCTTGTTAAGGCTAAACCTTTATTATTCACTTGGTGACTCCACTTTTAAGTAAGCTGACATCCGTTCGAAGGAACACCAGACAAAACCCAAATGCTAAAAAGACCATGCCAGTCTCCAACCCTGAAAAAATAATAAAACCAAGGGATCTTTTCAAACAAAACACTGTTGTTGACCAACCCAAGTCTACTCGGTCCAAAGCTAAGATCCCTCTAGAACCTTCATCCTTGCGAGAAATTTCTCTCGGAAAAACATTGGACAGTACTGTCGAAGCTGAGACCCTAAACCCTAAGCTTGTCCTACCTGATATTAAGACCGAAACCTCTCTGACTACCCCTTACATTAGTAGGGATGAGATGTCTGTCATAAAGCTCATCCCTATTAATATCCCATCGACTCTCCATACAAACCTCTCTGTCACTCAAGGCCTTGAAGAAGCTACCACACATTCAGAATCGACTCCTATAGGTTCCCTCGTTTATGTATCCTGCAAGTCATCAGAACCAAGTCCCCATATACCCTTTCCCCTTTTGTCAAGTGTCTCCCCCCCTGTTAAAAGATTGTCTGAATCTTTTCCTTTTTATCCCGGGGAAACTCAAAAGTCATTGTACATCTTCGCCAACCCTCTTTATAATGCACCCATTTTCTCTCCTAGACCATCCATGGCCATAGCCAGAGGAGAAGGAGGAGGGGGGGGGTCAAGGCCAAAATCCAACCCCTAGGATTTTTTCCAAGGTAGAAGCTAGATACACCCCCTTGGTCCTTCCAATACCCCTTCACGATTTACCAGAAAACTATATGAAAAACTTGCCTAAGTTCGGGAAGGAAACCTAACTACGGCCGAACATATTAACTTCTTTGATCAATTTGCATATATACTAGGTCTCGATCATGAGGATGTGTGTTCCCATTTGTTTGTACAAACCTTAGATTGTTCAAACCTTTGAGGGACAGGTAAGAACTTGGTTTCAGAGCCTTCCCCCAGGGTCAATATTATCCTACAATGTTTTAGAACACTCTTTCCTCAGACAATGGGATGAAAAGAAAGATCATTTTTATTATTTGACCGAGTTTGGATCTTTAAAGAAAAATAATTTAGAAACAGTTATAGAATTCATTCAAAGATTTAACAAGTTTTATAATAATATTCTGGTCAAAGTTAAACTGTCCCAACCTACAGCCAAAGTAACTTTCGCAGGAGCCTTCTAATTTTTCTCTACTGTTAAGAGAAAGGAGAGGGGCCGACCTAACCCGAATGCAGGATGACATCATGGAAATTGAGTCAAACATGATGGCTTCGGGTAAATTAAAAATGAAAATCAAAATGGGAAACAGGGAGACCATACACTTCAGAGAATAAGCGGGACCCTCAAGATTTGGAAAGTCCTCAGATGATAAAATGGATGACATGGCTAGGATAATAAAAGAGCTATCAAACAAGATCTCAAGAATGGAGCTAGACCATTCCAAAGCTGATCAATTCGTTAAGAGATAATTAAGGAGAAACCCCAATCCTTAGATTCAACAAAGACAGATCAAAAAATTCAAACACCTCTAAAAAATGAAAATTTTATTGGAGGAAATGATATGCAAGAGTTTGAGGATTTGGAAGAAGATGTAAAAAATTTATGCAACAACTGTATACAACCTCATTTAACGAAACAAGATTATGAGAAGTCTCTAAACACTGAACAATCATCGGGTGAAGATAATAACCTAAATAGCATTGATGATCCCACTTATCAAGGAATGGATAACACCATAATGGTTGAGCTCTAGCATAAGTACAATATGAGGCCTAAAAACAAACCTGTGTCGACTACTCAGCCCAAGAAAACTTTGCCTAGACTTGAAATATATGAGCCTGCCCCAAAAGAGACTAAGATCCAAGTGAGAAGAACTAAGACAGCCGAAATGCAGACACTGGGAACCGGAAGCACTGAAAATAAAATAGTGAAAACAAATAAGTTGGAAAAAAAGGAGTCTGATGTTCCGAACAAAGAAACAGATAGATTTGTGGGAGGTTTTAGCCTAGAAAACGAGATAATTAAGATAAAAATACCGATACCTTTGGTCGATTTGGCTAAGAACCCTTTGTACCGAAAACAAATAACCAAAATGATAAATTTTTCAAATTTAGAGAGTCGGTCTGACGTAACAAATTTGGAAGATGATAAGCCTAACATCACTTTTGGTCCACATTTTGAAGGTGCCAGGGACACCTTTTCTCCCTTCTACATCACCCTGAATGTGCACGATAAACTGTTTCATAATTGCATGCTGGACTCTTGAGCCTCTCATAATGTGATGCCAAAATCTATTATGGATAGATTGGGCCTCAAAATCACCGAGCCATGTGGAGATATTTACTCGTTTGATTCAAGGAGAGTTAAGTGCATGGGCATGATCAAATATTTAGTAGTCACTCTCGCCCAAGTTCCGGTGAAAAATGTATTAACAGACGTAGTTATCGTTGATATAACCCCTAAGTATGGTTTTCTATTATCTAGGTCTTGGGGAGCCAAGCTCGTGGGATCTCTTCAGTTGGATATGACATATGCCACTATCCCTATTTTTGGTGGTCAATTCACTTGCTTGTACATGGAAACGTGGTTGGCGTATATGGTAAGCAATCCACAGTTGCCGAATAATTACCCTGTTTATGTTGCTGATCAAGATCTGGGAAATTGTATATTATATTTTGATGATAGTGTAAATAATTGTACAGAAGAAAATTATCTAGACGAAAATAAATCAGAAGTGACAGATAAAAATATGTATAACACTGGAACTTGGAAAAAAAAAATTGATGGTGCTTCGTCGTGTGGAGGAGCAGGTGTGAGAGTGCTTTTCGTAGCACTTCAAAATAAATTTGTTATCCCCTTCTCTTATAGTATTCAGTGGTACAAAGACTACATAAATAATGTATGCAAGTATGAATCTCTAGTCTTGGGACTAGAAGCTACCAAGAAGCTAAACATAAAGAACCTAGAATTCTATGGAGATGCGGAGCTGATTGTGAAACAGGTGAATCGACAGTACTAGGCCAAACACCTGAGACTAAGGTCTTACAGAAATTGTGCCTGGGACCTAATGGAAAATTTATTTTCATCGGTAAATGTTCATTTCATCCCATGGGAATAAAATCTGCAAGTCGATTCGTTGGCCAAATCAGCCTCTACCTTTGCACCCCCTACCATGTTCAAACTAAAGTACCACATAGAGGTGAGGCACAAACCATCCATACCAAACAACATACAACACTAGCAGTTATTTGAAGATGATGAACAGATCAAAAAGTTCCTAGAAATGGTGGACGATTTCACCCAAACTCACATTGACCAAGAAAACCAAAATGACCATACCTGGATTATGTAGGAAGGGGAGGAGCCTCAGGAGTTCGAGAAAAAATCGCAAATCATCGCATGCTAGTGTTAAAAATTAATCATATCCCAAAGGGCCTGATACCTCTGGAAAGGTTGTTTGATCAAAATGACATGCCTCTGAGGTCTACCTTGCAGCCCCAACTGGAGGAGGTCGAATACTGTGACATGGGCACCGCTAAAAAACCTAGGGTAGTGAAACTATCAAAGTACCTTCCTCTTGAGATAAAAAGAAAGTATACATACTTACTCGGACGGTATAAGGATGTTTTTTCATGTTCTTATGATGAGCTTAGAACCTATGACACCTATGTGATCGAGCACAAGATACCTTTGAAACTTGGTGTTAAACCCTTTAGACATAAGATCAGAAAAATCAACCCCATTTTACTGCCCGTGGTCAAAAAAGAAGTGAAAAAGATTTTAGACACAAAAATAATTGTACCTCTCAGGTACTTTGACTGGGTGGTGAACCTAGTCCCGGTTAGGAAGAAGAGTGGGGATATTAGACTGTGTCTAGACTTTAGAAATCTAAATAAGTCCTCTCTCAAAGACAATTATCCTCTACCCAAAATGGATCACGTTTTGGAAAAAGTAGTTGGGGAAAATAGGATGTCAATGATCGATGGGTTTTCCGGTTACAATCAAATTGCTGTCAACGAGCATGATAAAGAAAAAATAGCTTTCACCACCCCTTGGGGAACATTTATGTATGAAACAATGCCTTTTGGTTTGATGAATGCAGGTGCTACCTTCCAGTGTGCTATGGATATCACTTTCATCAGTGAGAGAGATAAACTCGTAGTTATCTACCTTGAAAAACTAACTATTTTTTCTAAATCCGATGAAGACCATCTGATACATATGAAGAAAACATTCGAAAAATATGGTTTGTCCTTAAACCCCAAGAAGTCTCACATTGGGATGCAAGAAGGTAAACTCTTGGGCCACATTGTGTCTCGAGACGGAATTAAAATTGACCCTAAAAGGGTAGAATCTATAGACACCATAAATATTCCTAGAAATGTAAAGAAAATTTAGTCATGTTTAGGAAA
>JASDQU010736965.1:23951-45241 GCA_032191745.1 Picea mariana | reverse complement strand
AAAAATATGGTTTGTCCTTAAACCCCAAGAAGTCTCACATTGGGATGCAAGAAGGTAAACTCTTGGGCCACATTGTGTCTCGAGACGGAATTAAAATTGACCCTAAAAGGGTAGAATCTATAGACACCATAAATATTCCTAGAAATGTAAAGAAAATTTAGTCATGTTTAGGAAAACAATTTTTTTTGAGAAGATTTATCCCAAACTTTGTTGAAATCGTGAAATTGATCACATATATGCTAAAGAAGAACATCGAAGTGAAATGGACGGCGAAAGCTAAAGCATCATTTGCACTCATCAAGAAATTTATCAGCAAAGCACCCGTACTGGCAAGCCCTGATTATCTAAAAGATTTCCTGATTTTCTCATTCGCCTCCAAACACATAGTGGCAAAAATACTCCTCCAGAAGAATGAAGAAGGTTTCGAGCAACCAATAGATTTTTTTAGTAAAAGTCTTAGAGACACTGAATTGAGATATGATATAATGGAAAAGAAAGCATATGCTATGGTGAAGGCACTGAAGGATTTTAGAACCTACGTGCTACACTCCAAGGTAATTGCATACATGTCCATCAGTTCTATAAAATATATATTGGTTCATCCCGACAGTGATGGGAAGAGGGGTCGGTGGCTTGTTAAAATTCAAGAATTCGATCTAGAGGTGAAACTGATGAAACTAGTAAAAGGACAGGGTTTGGCTAATCTCTTAGATGAATGAATTGTAGGGATATGAAAGATGTGAGGATGTAAACGAGTTCGATGACCAAATAGCTACAACCAAAATCGAAGAGAAGGTTTCCTTATCGGGTTGGTATAAAGACATAGTCTCCTACCTACTGACCCTGAAGTGCCTTAATAATCTGTCTCCATCTAAGACTAGGACACTAAAGTTGCACACAGTGAAGTACTGTATATCTGAAAGTAAATTGTACTGGAAGGACCCATTAGGCTTCCTACTGGTTTGTTTAGTGGAATCTGAAACAGGAAAGGTCATAAACGAATTTCACGAAGGGGCATGTGGAGGACATCATGCATGGAGGATGATAGCTTATAAAATCCTGAGAGTGAGATATTATTGGCCTAGGATATTCTCATATGTCAACATCAAAGTTAGAGCCTGTAACCCTTACTAATTGTTCGTAGGCAAGCAAAAAATCCCAACACTACCTTTGGTTCCGGTTAAAGTAGAATCCCCCTTTCAACAAAGGGGATTGGATTTTATAGGAGAAATCAACCCACATTCCAGTGCTCAACATAGATGGATCCTAACTGCTATAGATTACTTCACCAAATGGGTGGAGGCCATTCTGACTAGAAAGGCAACCAATTCAATGGTAATAGATTTCCTGGAAGAGAACATACTGTCTAGATTCAGTTGTCCCCGAAAGATAGTCATGGACAATGCCCAAGCATTCAAGTCTATGGAAATGGTTAGTTTTTTCCAAAAATATAACATCGTATTGGGCCACTCCACCGCATATTAGCCTCAAGGAAATGGGTTATCCAAATCATCAAATAAAATTTTAATTACCATAATTAAGAAAGTGCTGAGCAAAAACAAAAAATCTTGTCATGTGCATCTCAAGTACGCTTTGTGGGAAAATCAGATAGGTACGAAAAAATCTATTGGTACTTCGCCTTTCCAAATGGTATACGGGAGTGACATGGTATTTCCTATAAATCTAGCACTTCCTATAATGAAGCTATGGGAAGATGAGAAAGAAGATCCAAACCATGTCACAAGGAGAATAAATTAGTTGATTGAGGTCCCCTAGCACAGGGCCGAGGTGGACGAAATGATGCATAAATACTAGGACAACATGAAAGTGTTGTTAGGTCATAAGGCCAAAGACAGGGAATTCCTCCCTGGCGATTTGGTTTTGAAATGGGATGCTAGGAGGGAAGACTCTGCAAAACATGGAAAATTTGACCATATCTAGTATGGACCATTCAAAGTCACAGCTTCTGAAGGGAAGAACTATTTTCTATTAGAAAATATAGATGGTAAAATCCTCAATGCCCCTGTCAACGGGCGTTATTTGATGCACTACATGCATTGAGTGTGTTAGCACTCAAAAACACACTGGCATTTTTGAAAGAATGATTCCTAATATTGTAAGGAACATTTGACTATCTTCCCTAGCTCCAAATACAAATCTTATTGCACCATTGGAAATCTTACAATCTGTAGATGTCTATCGACTATTGGAACATGTGAAACGGACATTCCACGGTTGAGAAAATTGATTTTTCCCAAAGGCACTTTTTTCTGAAAAATTCTGACTTTCGATGGTTAACTCACCCAGAAGCTTTCCCAGTTAACCACCGAAAGCCTGTCATATCCAGAATTGAACGATTTTTTACACAGATCAGGGATTTTTGATATGAAAAGATTCAGGATCTTTTCCAATGAATGTCTAATGAATTATCAGATCCAGCACAACAGTTATTTTGGACATATGATGGAGAAAGGAGTTATTTCAAAGGATATGGACATTTTTAATTAAAACAGAAAGCAAGATACCTGGCCACATCAACAAATTCGACTTAGTCTCTATTTGAAAGTCATCATGTAGCCTTGGGAGGCTGTTCTACACTTCACCAACAATCAATAGAGACAAATCTGGGATTGGCCTCATTTTGAGGAAGCATCCCACATCTTTTGCAACAGATTTTGACTTACTATTTTAAGCTGATTTGATCCATGTTTTCAGGATCTTAGAACTACTTTGTAATTCTATAAATATTAGAATAGAAGATGAACCAGGGGTTCGATTTTGGATGCTACCATGCTGCCACAGTAACAAAAAGACTTATTCTTATTATATGAAAGATTTCAAGCTTCCTTCAGTTGTGTTGTCAGATTTCTCTTTCTTGTCTCTGATATCTTATGAGTGAATGTTCTTTGTTAATGCTCATTCAATCTGTATATGACTATCATCTCATATGTTGATTGATTAAGTTGATAATCATAAGATATTTCTTTGGTTATTAAACCCATTGTGCTTGTTGGTATGAAGTATAATTTGGTTCAATAGTTGTTTCCTTCCTCATTTAATCAACCTTGTCTGACTGCATTGCTAGAAGGCCTTGTGAGATTTTGTATTCCTAGACAGTCTTGAAAACTCATTCCAATCCCTAGATATTCATATTGATCCAACAACCACACCAAATATTAAGAAAATATTTCCAAAAAGAGTTAGTTACCAGGCATCTCCGAATTACAGCCTAGGAGAGTTTCCTGGAGTGATAACAAATTGGTGTCATTTCCGGGGAGAGGAGATCGAAGCTCAGCTTCTCTGGGAGACGACATAGATCTAGTTCTTGATGATAGACAAGAAGTAGACACTATCAGGTTGTACATTTTCTATCTGGCGACTCCATGAGGATGAATTCAGTGGCGACTCCATTGTTCAGAATTCTGTTGGTGACTCCACTGGTATGAAATGGAAAAGATCTTAGCTAAGAGGTATGCTTTCTGTGATTTTTCAGATATAGCTAGTTTTCGACATCCAGTGCCAACTATAAATGAATGGCATGATTATCTTCCCAGATTCATAGGAAGTAAGGATGATCATCCCGGTGAGCACTTATTCAATTTTCATAAGTGCATGCTTGAACATGGCTTTGTTCACGAGAATGTTTTAATCAAGTTGTTCAAATTTTCTTTAGAAGAAAATGCTCATGAATGGTGTCAATCCCTTCCTGCTACTAGTATCCATTCTCTAAAGGATTTTCATGTGGCTTTCAATTCATATTATGATAAGATTTACTCAGCTGATCTTATTTTTGATAATTGTTGTAAAGAATCTACATTGCACATCCAACATTCAGTTAGTATTCCTTCCGATTGTGAAGACGTTGGTGATAGTCATATTGAAGACACATTTGTCATTGATTCAAATGTCTCTTATAGTTTTGACTATGGGATTAAGGATGCCACAGATTTAGATAAAGAAGTTGCTGATATAAATTCAGTATCCCAAGAAATTCAGAAGCAGCTGTTCTTTCCTCCACCATCGATACTTATCATTCTTGATCTAGAATCTGCAGCAGATATCAAAAAATCCATGATTAGTACAAAAATCATTCTACAACCATGTTCAGATTTACAGATAGTTGAAAGTTCCAGCATGCATGGGAAAGAGAATATACAGGAATTTTTTGATCTTCAGCTCCAACAATAGGAAGAGGTTTTTCTTTATAGCTTCATTGATCCTTTTGCTGATTATTTCAATTCTTTGAGTAGAACAGATGTCAACTTGCTTTTGTCGAAGGAAGGTCGGTTCTACTACCCTTTCCAACTCCATTTCTGTATGAAATTTTTCAKTTTGGGATTAAGATCAAGAATAGTTTCAGGAAATCATTATCTGACATGGCTTCATTGGAAGCATGATTTCACTTGATCAATATTCCTTTACTGGTTAGATGTAGGAGTAGATAGAAAATAAGCTCGTCACCGAGMATGAGATCTTTTTCAGTCTAGTAGTTTGCAGCAGAAACTTGTGGTCAGCATTTTATTACAGTTTGAATAAGTTGCAGGGATGCATGAGAAGAATTTGGCAAATGAGGTGAAGYTGCCCCCTCAAACTAAAAGGAAGTTTCTTCATCCAAAGGTTCCGACTCCAGTATATGGCTCTGTCCTTTCAAATCTCCCTTTCGTCTGTCCTAAGGAGGGTTGTGACAAATACTACATACATAAGTATAAATCAAATCTTCATCTCAAAAGAGGACATGCGGGTTATGCTTTTAAAGAAAATGGAGATCCAATCTGGCTTCCCTAATGAAAAATCTGCATATTATTAGCTCACCTCCTCATGTGGTAATTGATGCAGCAACAAGTGTAAATCAATCTCTAGTTAAGGGTTCTGATCCATCTTACAGTGGGCAGCAGATCCCCTCAAGGGGTACTGGATTCTCAAGGGGTACTGTAATGAGTTGTCTTCGTCAACTCGTTTGCAAGGTTGTGCTAACTAGACTAGAACACGATCTTAAAACCTGTAACTCATGCTGACATGTTTTCACACATGTTTGATTGGTTTCTTAGCTGGAACCCAATACAACAAAATAGGGTTGATGAACATGACATTACTAATATTAGAAAATTTGACAGTGATTCTTTTGATTGGCTGCACAGTTGCTTGGTTGTTGTTTGGGCTTTTGTCGCATACCATTTTATGAGCTGCTTCACAGTGGAATACAATTTGTAGATAATGTACCCGACAATGAGGCCTTGTTTTCTTTGATCCTATAAATTCACAGAAGTGTTCTTCGAGAGCCATTGCATGGGGAGGATGTTGCAATTGYGATCCAAAGAGGTAGCACGGATTGGGAAAGAACTCTGCATTGTATAAGGCATGCTTTGCATATAATGCCATCTCCTGATTGGTAGAAACAGGTCCTGGTTACAGMTCCATATGATAGACAACATGGTCAGCAGCAATTGCCAGTTCATGGCATTAATTTCTCTTCTGAAATGATCTATGAAGCTGCGATTGATCGTATCAAGGAAGTTATTGTGCTAACTACTTCTGCAAACAAATCGACGCTGTAAATCTCTCATCCACACAATCTCAGCTCCAGTCTCGTTCAAAAGGGTAACAGATGGTCGAAATCCTAGTTTACAGAGTAAACTCAATGATACAGGTGTACGTCTCCTCATCAATGGCTTAAATTTCGCTCAAAAAAATCGGGGCCTCAAATTCCGATTACAGATATTTCGAATCTCCAGAGATTTTCGAGGAGCTAATTAAAGTGAACTCTAATTTGGTTGCTCTTGATGATAAATTTTGAGAAAGCTTTTCATTTATTTTGGAGAGGTCCTTTCTTCTATTTGATGGTATTGTTCGATATTATCAAGATCTGGTACATTATTTCGATGATTTGTAGGAAGGAGTGTATGTGCGGAGTACCATAGAGAGTGTTATGGATAATGAGGATGGGCGACAACTTTTAGTGGAAGCCTTAGTTCTTCTTGGAGTTCTGTTACTATTGATGGAGCACCATTTGAATGGTGGTGTGAGGGAATGACTGCTGGTTGCATTTTTTCGTACCAAGCGTTCTTCAGAAGTTTCAAATATTGACCTGTTGTGCACGTTATGTCAGAGATTTTCTCCTGTATCTACCTCTCCTTTATCATCTATAACTACTTTTGTTCCTTTTCGTTAAGCTTCCCCATCACCAGTGACACCAGCTATGATTTTAATTCAAAAAGAAAAAGGCTTGTCCTGTACGCCGTGGAAATTGTAACTGTAAAGCTTGTTTGTGGGGAGATGGTGTTATGAAGGCTAGCACAAATAAAACATGAAATGCAGACAAGATACAATACCTTCATTACTTGCTTTCTATGGTTCTCCCTATGTTGAAGCAGATTCATCCCAACAGTTAATGATGGTAAAGTTTGGATTAGCATTGAGAACAGAGGTCGACGGGTTTGGCACCTGTAGGACCAAGCCACAAGTTAGATAAATCAGCTCTGGTGAACTCAGGCAGATAATGATTCCCTTTCAGTTCTACAGGAGAAAACACACTGGTTGGTTATGCATTGGTCCTTGTTGATTCTTTGGATACATTGGCACTGTTTGGTGATAAGGAAAGATTTAATGTCCCAGTTCAATGACTGGGAATGTTGAGCCAACTACCTGAACACACAAATCTTTCTTTAGCGTCCGAAAACAATTTAGATTTGCACTAGAGGGCTTCAATCTTGCTACATCTAGTATGCAGCCTGGTCAAAGGAGTTACCCCCTGCGTCCCGAGTTAATTGAGAGCACCTATTGAATTTTTAAAGCTACCAGGGATCCATTGTATCTTAATGTTGGCCGAAACATTGTTTTCAGTTTACAATATGCTGCATGATGCTCTTGTGGATATTGTCACATAGAAGATGTAGAATCCCACCAACAAGATGATCACATAGAAAGTTGTTCCTTGCTGAAACAGTTAAATACTTCTGGTTTCTTTTTGATTTGGCTATGGATGGGGAAAACATAATTAATTGCATCAGTAGAAAAGTTCTATTTTTGTGTTTGAGGTGTTTTGGCCAGGTGAAAATTAAGTTAAATGAGACTTCTATGGAGGAAAAGAACCTTGATGCCTAAATTGACAGCACCTGCAGCTGAGCAATGCACACGGTGTCATGACAGGGAAAGAACTTGAACCAACTCTATAGGTGATGGGTCATAGTGTACATATTTGACCAAATAATTTGAAATCAGGAGGATATTACAAGTTTAGTCAGAGAGAAAGGAGCTTCATCTAAGAAACCCTGAAGTCATTCACAAACATGCAGGTAATCAGAATTTTGATATTTTGATTTTTGAAATACTTCTATTTTTCGGTGGTTTAGGTGAGCCCTCCAGTGCTCAGTAAACACCAAAAAGAAGTGCTTTCGGTGGATAAGGTGCTTAAATCCAAATACTGTTAACCACAGAAAGCTGTTTCAACCAGAATATTCAAAATTTTGCCCAGATTCGAGATATTCAAGTTGGAATGATGTGAAATCTTCTAGAATAGGATGATTATGAATTATCAAACCAAGTATAAACACTATTCTTGGAGAAGAAAGTCAAAAAGAAGTTTTTTGACTATATTTGGTCATTTTTAAAAGGCTACCTGCATATATCAGAGGATCTAAAAATGATTTGTATCTGAAGCTGCTACTGTATTGATACACGATCCAGAAAAGGTTTACAGAGACATGGATGCAACTGGTTCACCTTCTTACTGTCATTGTTCATGTCTATGATGATGAACTGACTAGTGGGACAAAGCCTAACAAATTGGTCACTCTGAAATTTGAATACTTGCTAAAGTTGTATGTTGTTTGTGTTGGGGTTGATGGTATGCAAGGAGGCAGTGAGAACAATTTTCTTATAAACTTGTTTTCAGATAACAGTAGGATTGAGCTTCCTCATCAGATAGCTAAACTGTCTTCAGGTCTCAACTTTGCATATCATGAGAAAAGAGCACAAAGGCCATTTAAATGGATTCAACACTTGGCAGGCATTGACTTTTTGCCCGAAGCTCCTCCATTTCTTGCTGATAACATATTTGGAGTTGACGAAGCTGCAAAAGGCGCATCAACTTTGGCGGGGCTGAATATATATAGACAACTACATCTATGCATTGTTTTTGTTGAATACCATATCTGCATTTGGCTGTGGCTTACTGGCATCTGGGGTCATCATTGGCTACTGGATCTATGGATTTACAAATATCTGTTACCATTCATTTTTATCCTCCTTTTGCATATGTAACTTTTCTTGCAGGTCTTTTCCAGGAAGAAGATTTACACTTGAAGGATGTCTACTATTCTAAACGAAAGGATTTTATGGGAAACTACTGCAATAGAGTGAAAAAATGGGTTGCACACATTGACCATATAATGAGCAACATGAGAAGTGAAGCCTGAGTAGCTTCACATGTTAGGGAAATAAAATAGGATAAATCAATCAGTGACCAATAAAATTAAGTACAAAACATAGCAGAGGGATATTCTTTTTGCACAGGTAATTAAGATTCATCAAGTTTTGATTTTTGGGTAAGTTTCTATTTTCAGTGGTTTAGGAAAGCCCGTGTGTGTGCTCATTAACCAACAAAAAAGATAAATGACTCCATGGCCCAATACTAAAGGCACAAGGTCTGCTAGGTTCTTGGACACCTCGCAGGGAGGTATCCATCCCAGTTGGAGCTAGATGTTAGCACTCAAAAACGCACTGGCATTTTTGAAAGAATGATGCCTAATCTTGTAAGGAAAATTTGACTAGCTTCCCTAGCTCCAAATCCAAATCTGATTGCACCATTAGAAATATTACGATCTGTAGATGTCGATCGACTATTGGAATGTGTGAAACGAACATTCCACAGTTGAGAAAATTGATTTTTCCCAAAGGCACTTTTTTCTGAAAATTCTGACTTTCGGTGGTTAACTCACCCAGAAGCTTTCCCAGTTAACCACTGAAAGCCTGTCATATCCAGAATTGAATGAATTTTTACACAGGTCAAGGATTTTTGATATGAAAAGATTCGGGATATTTTCCAATGAA
Organism: Picea mariana; assembly: GCA_032191745.1. Lineage (NCBI taxonomy): Eukaryota > Viridiplantae > Streptophyta > Pinopsida > Pinales > Pinaceae > Picea > Picea mariana. The sequence goes on along the minus strand of JASDQU010736965.1, from coordinate 36,193 downwards.
TGTCTAATGAATTATCAGATCCATCCCAGCAGTTATTTTGGACATATGATGGAGAAAGGAGTTATTTCAAAGGATATGGACGTTTTTAATTAAAACAGAAAGAAGGATACCTGGCCACATCAACAAATTCGACCTAGTCTCTATTTGAAAGTCATCATGTAGCCTTGGGAGGCTATTCTACACTTCACAACAATCAATAGAGACAAATCTGGGATTGGCCTCATTTTGAGGAAGCATCCCACATCTTTTGAAACAGATTTTGACTTACTATTTTAAGCTGATTTGATCCATGTTTTCAGGATCTTAGAACTACTTTGTAATGCTATAAATATTAGAATAGAAGATGAACCAGGGGTTCGATTTTGGATGCTACCATGCTGCCACTGTAACAAAAAGACTTATTCTTATTATATGAAAGATTTCAAGCTTCCTTCAGTTGTGTTGTCATATTTCTCTTTCCTGTCTCTGATATCTTGTGAGTGAATGTTCTTTGTTAATGCTCATTCAATCTATATATGACTGTCATCTCATATGTTGATTGACTAAGTTGATAATCATAAGATATTTCTTTGGTTATTAAACCCATTTTGCTTGTTGGTATGAAGTATAATCTGGTTCAATAACTGTTTCCTTCCTCATTTAATCAACCTTGTCTGACTGCATTGCTAGAAGGCCTTGTGAGATTTTGTATTCCTAGACAGTCTTGAAAACTCAGTCCAGTCCCTAGATATTCATCTTGATCCAACAACCACACCAAATATTAAGAAAATATTTCCAAAAAGAGTTAGTTACCAGGCATCTCCGACTTACAGCCTAGGAGAGTTTCCTGGAGTTATAACAGAGTGTTTTTCCAAATTTCCACTATATATACCGGTTTTTTTTTGTTTTTTTTTTTATAGCTTTTCGATAAGTTTTACTTTCATTGCAAATAAAACAGGTTAGTGATTTTCTAAGAAGTATGGATACGAAAGTTTTCAATACATTGAATTCCATAAATCTTAAAGCCCTTATACTCTTCATGTTGTTTTCCTAAAGGATTACGACTTACAGCCCAAACAAGTAAAGGGAGAAAATGGATGGTCACGTATCGGGAAATTAACTCGCCCGAAATAGGTGATAAAAGATAATTTGTTAAGAAGGAAACAAAATGGTAAGGTAAAGGTATAAATGTCTGAAGCATCTATGTTTCAAAAAAATATCACTTAATCACAACAACGATATCATGAATAGGATATGTTCACCTGACGTGTCATTAAAGAAACAACTTTCTACTGGGGATTCTAAAAATCTCACCGGGATAAATTAAAAATACTTAAATTAAAAAAGGAAGTAAAGCGTCTCCAAGAAAAAGTTCTAAGAGTCAGGATTATGTTATATCACTCGCGCTGTTGAAATTTCAAAACCTTCTCTATCATATCCTCACTGTCCTTGGCTCTCTCTCCTTGAAACCCAAACACCTTCCCTTGGCCTCCATAGAGGAAGAAGAGGTTACACTTTAAATACAGAAGGTGGCAAATGAATCTTTGAAAATAAGCCAGCCTTCACAACTCCTCGGCCTCCTACCGAGAAAAGTTATGCATAGGTTGTTCCTAACTCTCTTGGGTTTTTAAACGAGCTTCAAAGGATAAGTCTTGCTCAAAGGAGGATCCCTGGAAATAAATTCTACCATAATTTACTATAGACTAAGATGTTTTGAAAGTCAAGAAGAAGTTGGTCCAGAGAAATCGAAGCAAGTAGATAGGCCGTTGTTGAAAATATTACACAGATATCAGCCCTGGTATGCTTTATACTAATTGATTGGCCCCACTTCATTTTTACAAAAATAAAAAATAAAATACGTGGAAAATAGTGAAAGGAAATTCAAATTGATTTCCCCCATCTATTCTGTAGAGATGATGAAAGGAAATTCATAAAATGATTGCCCTCATCTCATCATTTAAATGAAAAATTACTTTGAAGTGGTGAAAGGAAATTCAATAAGGGGAACTAGATAACTTCACTGGGGTACTGAACAAGCTCGCTGGCAGTGAAGCAATATCTAAGATATCTGGAAGGCTTTCATACATGAAATACACTGTACTCTAGTAATCAATTTTTTTTGAAACTAGATCTACATCCCAAGCTCATGCAAAACTCCCTGATTAAGAACATGAAATTTACTTCATTTTGATGCAAGCCAAAACCCACAGGACCCGTTGAATTTACTAAGATTGTTTTGATCATCTTAAGAAGACCCGAATTTGGTATCGAGAAAGGGAAAGTTATCGAATGGACTGCATATGGGTTTAGAAAACGATTGAGTTTTGAAAGCTTTCTGGAAATAAAGACAAAATCTCAAAATTTCCCTTTGTACCCTCTTTCTAAGCTAGTTTTCGCAGAAGCAAACTAGCGACTCCATTTACCCAATACAAGAACTTGGTCTACTATTCTTCTTGTATTGCAAGGAGATGAGATCCCTAGTTGGAGACTATGTTGGAACACACTTATTTTTCTTTAATACTCTAGTTTCAAAGGTTGGAGCCGCCCTTATTTCTAAATAAGTAAGAGGTTATACTTAAGCCTAGAAAGTCAGACTTCGGGATCTCGTGTATTTCACGATGTACCTACCAAAGCCCTAGTATCTCGACATGCAAAATGGCGATAAGGGTTTAGTTCTAATCGTCATTATTAGACCTCTAAGTAGGGATTATCAGAGGTTATTACCTCATTCTCTCGCGTTTCAAGAGTTAATCATCCAACATTTTTTGAACCTCCGAGATGCAAAGTTGCGAAGTCATTTCAAGTTACTCCAGTTAATATCATGAGTAATTACTTTAAATTGTAGTTAGTCTTGATCGCAATTTCGCAACTCGACGATTCTTACCTCAAAGAAAAACACCTTTGTAACTTTGATCCCTAATGTCTCGATATTCATTAATTAATAATGGTTAATTAAAATCTTAAGTCAAATCACAGATTATAAATCAAATCGCACCATCGTGATTTCAGGCTTTTGGTTCTCAAAGTCTAGAAGAGAAATCATCCGATACGACGAGTGTCGAAAAGGGGATTAAGGACTAAAAGCATGAAATTAAAGGAGCTAAAATGGACTAATTAAGGCCTTGAGTAATTTTTAACTATACAATCTACGGATGAAGCTTTAAAATTTTCTGCTCTTTTCCCAAGTTACGAGTCGTCAAATATTTATGGCATTTATTTCAATTTCAGTGAAGTGATTGACAATAAGATCCCACTCATTTCCTAAAATATTTCCATTAAAAGTTTTAACCGTTCTATCGGCAAGGACTAGTACGAACTTAATCTATCTAAGAAAAGGGTTTTCTTTCATTATCTCAACTTTCCTTTCTATTGTGCACAAAGTTATTTCACCAGGATAACTTATGTCTGTGTTTTCAATTTTTTATGACAGAGGATCTAATTGCAAGGTTATACATCATGGCTCCACTAAAATCACCCAAGGCAGCCGCCGATATCTTAGGCCAAGGTTCATATATTGTTTTTGATACTTCTCCTCGAAGTATCAATACTATCAAAACATGGACGCACATTTCCAATGTTCTGCAGGCCGAGGTGATAAATTGCCCAGATGATTCCTGCGATAGTGAGGACGATGACATGTCCACCAAATACAAAATATTTGCTCAAGCAGAGATGCACAAAATAGCAGCAAGGCCATGACTTCTCCCCTATTATGATATGGTCAGATGGGCAATGGACCATGTAGACATCCTGACTAGAACGATTTTCAACGAATAGAGGGAAGTAGTTGGGTCTTTTAGACTAGAGCACTTACAGGCAATGTATAAATTGTCACCCACACCAAAATTTACTTACAATGATGAATTCATAGAGGGGTTCAAAAAGAAGGAATGCGAGCTGTAAAGAATAAATTTATTTGATATGATCAAAGAGTGGGTTTCGCACCCCATGAAATTCAAGGCTGATACTCATGGAATTTATTCAATCTCCTCTTTAGAGCCACAATTCAAGTATGTAGCAATGATAGCCTATAGAATGTACAGGAAGGAGGACACTACTCACTTTTTCCTCCCATGGGTACCACTCATTCATACAGTTTTTGAAGGTTTTTATTTCATCTGGGCCAAATTGATGTCGGACAGTCTCACTAGTCGAATTACTGAATATCGAGGACATAAAGCCAGTGGGAGAGCATCTTCATTATTTATGTCTACCTACATCATGGATTCTATTTTTTGTATGAAACCCTTCCCATTGATGATTTGGAGCTGGACTCCATCTAATGTTGAGCCTATCCATGACTACCACTCGAAACTTTGGGAGGATAAGGCCAAAGATTTCATCTACAAGATTTTTAACTGGGTAATGGTACCGATGCATGTCTTTATCTTCAGCCATCCACCTCCCTAGATTTCGGATAACACCATGGCCAACCTGATTAATGTAGCATATTGGTATATAGAAGCAGAGTTTTCATACATCAGGGTTTTCGGCACCTCTATCACCCCCCATGCTTTGTCGTTATTCCTATCGGATAAGCTAATATTCCACGAGATTGTCGAGCAAGATATGATTGGTGGGATAATAAAAGACCTCAAAGGACTATTGAAGAAGGTATGGCCACCCTTCCCTATTCATATTGGTTCATACTCTTTAGTATATTTTGGCCATGCCAAAGCTGAGGCCATGGCCTTGGAGGAAATGAAGTTGGTGAGCATTGAGTTCAAAAAGCACAACCCTAATAAGGTTGTGAGTAATCACTTGGTGAATTGTGGCCTGAAGAGATATGAACATGAGGATTCACCTCATGATGAAACCTTTAGAGGTGCAAGGTCGTACTTTGAATTCTTGAGTTGGATTCAGGCCTTGCCACTCGGAGAAATGGTTGATTTCCTCAAATTCGAGGAGCATAGAAAGAGTTGCCTCCCTCTAATATTATAGGTAAAACCCCCAAAGATTCCATACTCACAACAGGAGAAAGCCAAAGGCTCAAAGAACTCAAGTCCTGGAAAGGAGAAAAATCAGGAAGGGACAGAGGAAGGGGAGGCCTCAGAACATGGTGCCTAAATCCCCGATCAAGGAGAGAAAAACCCAGAGGCAGCTGCATCGGGTGAGCAGGTACTAAGTCAAGAAGAGAGACCCTCATAAAAGGTATGCAACACCCCACCAATCACATAAAGAGAGTCTACCATAGATGCTACCCCTAAACAATCAGCCAAGGAAATCGACAATCTGATTGCTATTATCACACCCTTACAGTTCACAAAAGGGAACCCTGATGCGGGATGGATTTTCAATGAATAAATGATTCCCATTTCTGTAGAAGAGATGCCTCCTAATTAATTCATCTTTGATAATAAAATGAAGGCCATGGTGAAGAAAGAATTATATCAAAGAGAGGGCATAGTGGCTAAAAAATTTAAAGTCATGACAGATGGAAAGGTCGTCAAAGAGGAAGAATTCACCGAGGAGATAGCAAGAACTTTAGGAACTTATGCTACGACCAATCAATACTCAGTTGGAAATATAAAGGCGCAATTGAAATGGAAGAACCTCTTGATCAGTAAGTTGGAGGCTAGGGTCATTACAACAGAAGTGAATGCCAGATATCAGGCGAACAAAGGTCTTGAGGAGGCCAAAATAGCTGACCAACAGAAAATCGAACAACTTAGAGCTGAGCTTGGGAAAATGCATCAGTCGACCCAAATAAACCAAGAATAGGTAAGTCATCAAGAGGATTTAATGCAACAGTTGCAGTCAAAATTGAATTATGTTGAGAGTTGGGTCATAGATATAAACATATTCAAATCCCAAGCCACCGAGATCCAACAGAAGGTGGAAATAGATCAGCAGGAATTGCTTTCCAAAGTGGAAATCATCCAAAGTCACTTTCATACGATTGATCAAGTGATAAAGTATATCTCTTTGATAGAAAGAGAAGCTAGGGAGGCTCAAATTACTTTCCAGGAGGTTGGTGTAGCAACAACAAAGGAAGGAATGGTTGGTAGTGCCAGGTTATCCATCCCAGAGAAAACCAGTGGAAATATCTTATTAAAGGCATGGGAGCATAACATATCAGAGAGCAGAGAAAGAGATAAAAAGATGAAGAATTCTTGTGAAGATACATTCGGCTTGATAAATAAAAAAAATTTGAACCTTGATAAGGAAGATAGTGTCGGGACACTGAGCAAAATTAACATAGCCAAACACTTGTTAGATATCAAGGAGAATGTTGAAAAGGAACAAGATGAAATATCTGAGTTGAGTCAGGTTGAATTTTCCCAAGTGGATAGATGGTTAATAAAACCAAGTTTACAATTATGGTCCATCATCATGGAAGACCGACAAGTAGGAAGAAAATTTCCACAGCTGGCGAAGAATTATTACACTTTTGAGGTAAACAACCAAGCAGAGCCCTCCAAGTTGATAACCCAATTGATTGAAAGGTGTGTCAGTTGCATTGAGTAGGGGAAAGGGCAGGATTCTAGTGTTAAATGATGATAGGCATTATTCCATTCTATTTATGGGTACCAAGGAACAAGAAAGGAAGGCACTCTTCCTACATAGAGGAATAAAAAGAGTGAGGAAATGAAACGATTCATTTCCTCATTTGAAATCAAAATCTTCTAGAACCAATGGAATTTGAAGTGTTTTTTAATCTTGTATAAATATGGATTTTGAAAGATAAGAAAGGTGTTTTTCTTTCGGCAGATTGTAATAGAGAAAATTTTCCTTGCTAGGATTAATACAAAGCGAATTGAAGACTCCATATTCTGTCAAGATTGAGTTATGTGTTTTCCTCTGTTATTTCATACTTCATGTCATTTTTATATACATCTTTGATGAATTATTTAACTACAATTTAGTACAACTTCTACTGTGGCGATCAGGTTTTAGTTATCTAATTATGTACATCTTTTCCTCTGTATCGACTATCAGTAGGTACAAGACCTGTGAATTTCTTAGATCTCTACATTTTATGCTTCATTAAGGTGTTTCTTTTCTTTTCCTTCTTCTGTTATAGTGTGAGATTCCTCTTGAATAGATGCCTCGCATTGTCTGACAGCTCTATGTTTTCTTTCATTTCATACTCGGTTTCAAATTTTAACTCAGTTACGGAAAATGACTTTCGATTTAGTTAAACCATTTAATTGGCTTTACAGGATTTTTTCTCATATAATCTAAAATTGAATCAGCAACTTAAAAACAACAACCTCTTAAGTTTTTGTCCCTTAAATGGCAGCCCCTGTTGCAAGGCAATCTCACATAGAACCCAGCCTCTCAGACCAAACCAAGATTTCCTTAAACCTTTTTTATACTATCCTAAGAACTGAAACCACCTGGGTCAAAATTGAGCATTCGTGGGCAGCCATTGAATGGGACATAACCATTCAAGAACAAGTGGAAGTTAGACATAGATAGCTTAGAAATCAGCCATAGTTTCTCTTCTAGTTGTTTTCTCCTTTCTGTATCTTTACCCTATTATGGATGCCTAGACTCTATACTTCATAGCCTTAAGTACAGACTCTGGAACAACACCTAAGACCAATATTAGAACAAGGTGAGTCGAATCTTTCACCATTGGGTTGTTCTCTAGGGTTTGTAATCTCAAAACCCTCAAAACTGTGTGTTGAAGAGCTCAACAAGAAAATACCAAATATCCAAAATGATATGAAAGGTGTGCCCTAGCCTTTCCTTTATAATTCCATTATGTTTCCCTATTGAGTTAGTTTAACCCCTAGGTTCAACTCCTAACTGAACCTTCCACATTCTAATTCGTCATTGAGTTACTTTTTTCCCTCCTTCCCTTTTTCTAAGTCAACTTCAACATATAACATTGATTTGGTTGACTTTTCCCCATGTTGCATGAGACTATGGTCTAGTGGGTATGGCTAGACCACTAAGTCTTCCCAAACCTCTTCATCAAGAGGTGGGGGAAATTATAGTCTCCCCCACTAGAAATTTCTTACCCACAAGCAATTGTGAACCTGCTTCCTGTATCACCTACTCATTCTCCCACGTGGCATATTCAATAGTCATATCCTTCCATTTGATTAAGTATTCTTGGATGCTTCTCTTGAGGATTTTATTCTCTTGTACCTCCAATATTTCCTTTGGTACTAGCACCAATTTCCTATCTTCATCGAGAGGTGGCAACACCTAAAGGGGGGTGATGTGTTGGTTGATGGCGCTCTTCAGGCATGAAACATGGAAAATGTTGTGGATCCTGCTACCCCGTGGGAGCTCTAGATCATAAGGCATGACCCCTACCCTTCTGCTAATCATGTAGTGCCTAAAGAAATGAGGTTGTATATTTTCTACTCCACTTCTTTTGATAGAAGCCTTCCTATATGATTTGAGCCTTAGGTAGAATAAGTCACCAATCTCAAAGGTACAATCCACCTTGTGTTTATCTGCTTGGACCTTCTGTTGATTACGTGCCCTCTTTAAGTGATCCTTCAACTCCTTGAGGATGTCCTGGCTCTACTCTACCCAATCATGTACCATCGGGGCTCTTTTGTCACCAAAAGAAATCTCTACGAATGAGAGTGGGTCATAGTTGTACAATGCCCTGAATGGGGTCATGCCTATGGACATGTGGTGGGTGGTGTTGTAACATTATTCCCCCAAGTGTAGCCACATAACCCATGCCTTCTACTACCCTGCCACATAATTCCTAAGGTAGCCTTCCACCCATTTGTTGACTGTTTTGGTATTCCCGTCCGTCTGTGGATGACAACTAGTTCTAGGGGTCATGGTCGTACTATTAATCCTAAATAACTCTTGCTAGAAAATACTCATAAATATGTTGTTCCTGTAATAATTCGGCCACCTGTGTTGCGCTGAAGTCTGTAGAAATGGCAAAGAAGTGTGCAAATTTAGTCAGCCTATCCACCACTATAAAAATAAAATCCTTACCATGTGCCCTTGGCAACTCTATGATGAAGTCCATGGAGATTGTTGGCATAGGGGCAGACCCAGGGTTTGGCTCCAAGAGTGCACCAACAAGCCCTAACTACCGGCCCTTTTGGAAACACCTGCAAACCAGATGCAGTCTCACCCTAAGAAGCTATGGGGGGTTGCAGGACAGAGATGTCTACAACCAAGGGTAATATCAAGTGGATCTAGTACTATAACGACACAACATTTATATATCTCTTACCAGTTTAACTCTACTCCACACAACTATCTATCATATCTAACATAGTAATGAAATAACAATATATCAAAGGGAAAGTAGAATAGCATCAATCACACACTACACAAGGTATACGTAGTTCACCCTCTCTATAGGGTTACGTCCATAGAATTGTGATTTATAATATATTAAGGTGAAGCATACAGTTCTTGTATGTGATCTCAGCTAACATATATTCTTTCTCCTCCTCTCTATCTCTCCCCTCCCTGTGCACCCAACTGTAGGGTTGATATTCGCACTCGTCTGAATATCTTACAGTACAAAAGGCTCTCGTACTCAAAACTTCTCCCTCACATAATATTACTCACTCAATCATAGAATGACAAAGACAACCACAAAAATCATAACACCACCTTGACAACAACCCATCCCAGGTCCTTTAGGCATCTATTTATACATTACACTCACTCACCGACATCCTTAGGCTGAAACTTAGGTGTCAAAACCCTAGATACCAAAACCCTAGGTGTCTAAAACCCTAGGTCAACTTGACCTACATTTTCAGGGCTTCGCCAGCCTGTCTTTCCTTCTCACACGGTGCTCCAAAGCATCCAACGATGGATTTTTACGCTTGTTGATTTGTCCATGATCCTTGTTCCTTGTTGATATTTCATCCTTGATCTCCTCATCCCACAACTTGCTTCCTTTTACTTTGCTCCATCTTTTCTTCTCTTTTTCTCACTTCAACCCAGTAGCAGACACTTGTCTTCTGCGCAGTTCACATTTTTCCTTTTCTTCCTTGATCTTCTCTTACTTTCATAACCAAGGGCCAACAAGCCCCCAAAACTCACCTGTGACTCATCCTGAGGCACTTCAGATCTGATCCTTCTGTTTACTTCGAATTCAGACTGCTCAGTGCAGCCTCTTCTTTCTTCTTTCTCTCCTTCCCTATGTAGACTGTCTTTTTTGTGTCTTGTACCCAATTTCAAATGCACCTAGTACCTATAACCTTTTCCTTATTCTTTTATTGAGATATATGAATAAGATGGTTTTCATAGTAAAACTTCAGCTGGCTCCCATTCACTAATCCTTCCTTCCATTCTCCATTCAATGTCTTCAACTGTGTAGCACCTCCTTCTTTAACATAGGCGATCTCATATGGCCCAAGCCATTGCATTATGAACTTCCTAGGGTGTTTGATGAAATTACTATCATATACCAGTATTATATCACTTTGTTTAAAATCCTTCTCCTTGATGTTCCTCTCATGATAGGCCTTCTCTCTTTCCTTTTGTACCTATTGATGGAATCCTACAATAAATATATCTTTTTCTAGTTCAACCAAATGGGAAATCCTCTCTCAATTAGCACCAGTATCATCCATATTTGTAAAGGAAAAAATTATTAGGCTTGGTACCAAATATTCCATTGGGACAACGACTTCGAGACCATACACCAACTTAAAAGGGGTCTTCATTGTTAGCTTCTTGCAAGTGGTTATGTAGGCTCACAGTACTGTTGGTACTCTTAAATCCCAGTCATCCATGTTCACACTTGAAATCTTCATTAGTGTTGTCTCCAATATCTTGCTGAATGCTTCCACTATCCCATGTGATTGGGGATGGTAAGGCGTGCTCTTCTGATGGTGGACTACAAATTCCTCAATCATGGCTTTAACTATTTTATTTATGAAATGTGTGCCTTGATCGCTCATGAGGATATTTCTTCATCCAAACCTGGTTATGATGTCATCAAATATGAAGCACGCAACTATAGTTTCACTACAATCCTTAACTACTCTTGCTTTGGCCCATCTAGTCAAGTACTTTGTCACAGTAATTATGTACCTTGCTCGTCTGCACTTCCCTGGTGGGTTTATAGGTCACACAAAGTCAATAGCCCATTTATCAAATGCTTGTAGGGTCATCTATGGTTCTAATGGAATTTCATCTCTTCTGGATGGTTTCCCAATGCTTTGGCATACATCGCAGGCTCTGTAATAGGCCATGACATCTCTGTGTAAGGTAGGCCACCAAAGGCCAGCTCTAAGAATCTTTGTTGTGGGGTATTCTACCCTATGGACTAATAAGCTAGGGCTCTAAACTTATACGCAGAAAATGACCCTCAAGACTTAACTTTTGACCTTCTACCCGAATCTGAAACCCCTTTCTTCACATGCATACAAGAGAAGAATAAACCAACCTTTTTCCGGACGGCTGAAGTAGATCCTCCGTTGAGTTTCTTGTCCTTTTGTTGTTGCTGCTCCTTCCACAAAGCTTCCTGCAATCAAACAATACTATGCATGCATGCTACTGATCTATTATAGGGTTAGAGATAAAAACATAAATCAAATATCATAGATGAGACTCATGTATGCGGGATGGGAAAAGTATCTTTTTCATTAACTTCAATATAAATCAACTTACAATGATTTCTGAGGTCGGTCATCGTTCCAAGATTCTGATCCTGGGCTCTTCCTCTTCTTTTCTGTCCTCCAACTGCTGCTTCTTGAGTTCTCCTAAAGCTTGAGGCAAAGCTAAAGGGTTGGGACAAAACTGGCTTGGCAATTTGGCAGAGTTCCTTTACTATAATTTTTCCTTCTTTGATTAGTACCCCTACCCCTCCTTTTATAGGCTAGGAAGAGCTAGGGTTTTAGTCGAACTCTCGGCCATGCATGGCGGAGAGTTTCAGTTAACTGACAAAAAGCCTCGAGTCTCGGCGGAAACTTCCCTGATTTTTTGCATTGTTAGGTACTCGCGGGCTGTTTTGGGCTAGCCCGCGGATACCTGCGTGCAGTAAGAGGACAGCAAGCGGTTGCCCGCGCCCAGTGAGAAGTTAGGGCGTGGGTTGTTTGTTTTAAGTGGTTTTTTGAGGAAATACTCAGCATGGCTTTGGCTAGGAAGAGGCATGAGTTGGCCTGATGCCAGGTAAACCTGTATGGTGCATTTTAGGGTTATAACAGATGCCCCCTAATGTGTGAGGTCAGAAGAGAATCTGATGGCCGAAATACATTAGCAATTCTTTACCAATCTGTACTGATACGCTGAATAAGTGAGCCCAGGAATCAGGAATCGGGAAATGCCGCCTGCAAAAATATCAAATGTCTCACCGAGGCGGGCATACC
>JASDQU010736965.1:5836-19090 GCA_032191745.1 Picea mariana | reverse complement strand
ACAGAACTTACAACAAAGTTCTATCTGCAACTGTGTTCCAGCTACACAGCCTTTCCTCCAAGGTATTCAACAACCTTGAGGTCTTCTTCTTCTAAGTTGTTGACTTCAGCTTCTGTGCCTCAGCACATCTTTGTCTGACTCCTCAGAGTTCAGAAGTGCATCCTCAGTGCACCGGCTCTCAGAAACCTCAGCGTTCTGTCACACACTCCTGGTATGAAGCCTCAAAGACCTCCAACCTGAATCAAACAAACTCCTTCCAAATTCATAACTACAGTATACATTCACAGCATATATATGGAACACACACAGACATACATATAAGATAGAATAATGTAGGAAAAATTGCTCTGTTATATTAAAATGGCAAATGCCTGTATTTTACAATGGTGTTCCTCGAGCTCTCTCTGGCTCTCTCATACAACCATCCTTTCTCTTCTCTACTCTACTACCCCAAATGAGATCTAGAAATCTCTTTTACCTGAGGCTCATTCCTCCAGGTTCACCTACCCTATTCAATTACAATCATTGGTTGTCTAGTCCAGTGTATGGATCTAGATCTCAGCCGATCTAGCATTAAAGCCGATCCTATCTACCACCTGCACAAAGGCACAACTTCCATGGCTCACCAGCCTAGAACATTTCAATTACATTAAATTCAAATTTAAATGGGGACCGCGCCTCTCTTTTAGCGTGCAATTTGAATTCGTTGGCGTGGCTGCTGGCTGGCCGCAGACGTGGATGCGATGCTCCTGCATCATACTCCACAACTACAAAAATCATGAGCTCCTACTCATGAGCTTCCCCTCTAAGCTGTTGGAAATCCCCCAGTATCCCAAATCAGTCATTGGAGCTTCCCATCTACTCCATTTTGTTGTTGTTGTTGCTTCTACATTGCTGTTGCTGCTACTTCCTTTCTACCCAGCTTCTCCTCACTAGTAGTTTCTGCTGACTCTACCATCAGCCTTCTGATCTCTTCTATCACTTCATCCAGTTGCTCCAGTGGCTGGTCATGTTGTTGCAGTCTCCTCAGCTGCAAAAATTTCTGGCACATGGGCAGATCATCCTGATCTCCCATGTCATATTCTCCTTCATCTTCATCTTCATCTTCATCTTCATCTTCATTTGTGGCCTCAAGTTGCCACTTTGCTGCAGACTTCAGTTCTGTAGTCTCTTCTTGACTGAATTGTTGCTCAGTCATCCTCCCTGACARTCCAAATTCTTCCAGTTCTCTTGCTGGCTCTGAATTGCTTAACCAATCCTCTAGCATCCCCAGCTCCATCTCCCATGGAGTGATAATTCTATATGCTCTCTCCTCGGCTTYTTTTGCTGSTAGCTTCAGCGCTACAAATTTTTTCTTTTCAACTCCCAGGCCGAATATGTTGAGACATTCCTCAGAATGCTCGCTTTCTCCTTCTGCTTMTGCTTCTTCTTCTACTATCAGCTCCAATGCTACAACACTCTCAGCTCCCTGGCTGAAAGTAATGAGTCATTCCTCAGAATGATCGTCTTCTCCATCTTCTGCTGCAAATTCCCCTATTGTAGTCTCTTCAGCTTCAACGCTGAATGCATTGAGACATTCCTCAGAATGCTTACTTTCTTCTTTCATTTGTGCTTGGGAAGATTTCAAAGTCTGCTCCAATTTCTCCTCGACAGTCATCATTAGATGTGACTGTTCTTCTGCTGTTGCTGCACCTGCAATACAACTTTCTGCCTCCTCCTGGGCACATGGTAGGAATATTGAAATTCCCCCAATCATCACACGACTCAAATTCTCCTCTATCACCTGCATCTGTTGATCTTCTTGCACGATCATCTGCTCTGTCAGCTACTCTGGCTGATTCCAACTCACTTCTAAGTTTCTGAGACGCACAGATAGTCTCATCTGCTCATCCTTTCCCACCTGGCAATATGGGATGCTTCCTCTACTGCTTCCCTGGCAGACCATGAGATCAATCGATCCCATATTCCTTAGCACTCCTTGCTGAATTGAACTCTCCATCGAGCCCATGAGACCTTCAGACGACCTTGCATTTTCATCTCTGCCCACCTGGTAGTTCAATATGCTTCCGCTGCCCACCTTGCAGTCTTCGATGCTTCTGCTGTCCTCCTGGCAGTCTTTGAGATCCCGCAATGATCTCTGATCATCGCCCAACTGGCAATGCGAAATTCTTTGGCTATCCCTCTGACAGTCTGTTATATCCTCAGCTAATCTCAACTCGTTTCCCTCCTGGAAAATTGGAAATTCTTCTTCTTTTCCCTCTTGGCAGTGCTTGAGATCATCAACCAATCTCATCTCTGTTCCTTTGCCCATCTGGAAATTTGGAAACCTCCCACTGCCCTCCTGGCAGTCTATGAGATCCTCAGACGATCCCAATTTATCTTCTTCATCATCCCAATTATCGAGACCCTTTCCAGCCTCTGGCCAATAGTGATCAATCATCTCTTCCTCTGTGGCCTTGAGGTTTTCAGCATACCTCAACCATTTTCTCAACAGCCTGCCCTGTCTTTTGACCATCAGCTCCCTGACTGGCCATTTTTCCGTCGGATTTTGCATGGGCCATTCATATACCCACCTCAGCTTGGCTCTCTTATCCTACCTCATCTACAGTTCTAGCTTCTCTATGTCTACTTTTAATTCATAGAGATTTTGAGTCTCTTCTTCATCCCATTCGGCAAGCTTTTCTGCCTTGCTCTTCTTTCTAAGGACTTCAATAGCCATCTTGCTATCCCTGTCTGCCTCCTTGGAAAATCTGTTGCTGTCACTCCGCATCTCTTATTGTTCCAGCTTCATCCTACAGTCCTGCTGACTGTCTCCTTGATCATTTCCTACCTGCAAACAATCATTACAGAGTCCTCCAGTGCTCTGTCTTCTTCGTGCTCCTCTTTTCTCCTCCTGCCTGAAATATACAGAAAATAACTTTCTCTGATACCACTTGATGTGTATCAGAGTGCTTCAGTTCCTCATTCTCCTCCTCACCTGAAATATACAGACGATATATCAGCTCGGATACCACTTGATGCAAAAGAGGTCCTACCTATCTTCCCGCAGGGTCTCGTTCCCTGACCTCCTGCTCACAGGATCGATTAAATTCCCTTTCTGTTGAGCCTGTTATCACCCCATAAATTATGGGAATCAGTTGATGAATTGGATATTATCTGTATCTGGTGATTTGGTGGACAAATGATATTGCATTCTTCAAATAATTTGTGAAAAAGAAAAAGGAAAGAAAAAAAAAAGAAAAAGAAAGAAAAAGAAAGAAAAAGAAAAGAAAAGAGGGCTAAAAAGAATTGAAACAAAGGCCCCATGCAATAATAGCAACTTGGTCATACCTTTCAAGCATGACCAAGTTCTTTTAAATTTTAAGTGTTGATAGGTTAGTGAATACATCTGATCAGATCATCTAATCCTGATCAGATAGCCCCTAGGTTAGAGTTAGTGAATACATCTGATCAGACCATCTAATCCTGATCAGATAGCCCCTAGAAAGAATAACACCTTAACCCAACTGTTTAACCTGGGTTAATTGTATGATGACAGTAGGTTAGGATGTAGATTAATTTCTTTGTCTGCCTTGCCAAATTAAAGCCAGATTGATGAAGATGTTACCCTATGACTCCAATGCCTATATTTATTTGAATTGATGTTCCCTTGGTGGTGTAAATAAGAAAAATCGAAGGAAAACCCATGTGAATGTCCTTATCCTAAGTTTTTCCTACATATGACATTTTCTGCCCCCTACCTATGTTTCATTCACTTTTTCAAAGGCCCAGATCACGGCGCTAAGATCAACGGTTCATATAGCATTCCGTACCCCCCTGCCCATTTTGCCTTTAACAGAGTGGGGGGGGTCCGGAATCGGCGATAATCTTTGCACAAATCTAAATGGTTCAGAAAGGAGCACGCTAATCCATGACTTACGTTGAATTTCGGACCCCCCCCCTCCATTCTTCCTTTAACGGAGGGGGCGGGGGGGTCCGGAATTGGTTATAACTTGGGTGCACATCTAGACGGCTCTGAAATGAGTGCTCACATCTATGGCTCACATTGAATTACGGACCCCCCTCTCCGTTCTGCCTTTAATGGAGGGGGGGGGTCCAGAATTGGTATTAAATTATGGGCTGAGATCTGCGGCCTTAAATAAATCGTGCGGATCTATGGTTCCAAATGGATTACGGGCCCCCCCTAGCGTTCTGTTTTTAACCAAAGGGGGGGGGTCCGGAATGAGTGTTCCCCGCAGGTGGGCCCATTGTCACAGGTGGATCAAGCCTATTGGTCAAGAAGTCCCGTCACCCACACGCTGCCTGACAGCCCGTCACTCATAGATGTCACCCTCCACTGAACCCACTTGTACCACTCGTGTCCAGGTCTGAGTCCCATCCCATTACTACTGTCAGTCCATGGTGTCAGCGCCATAACACCCTTCACTCATGAACAACCCTATTTGGCGACTTTACCCCCCAATCACAAACCTCCACGTCAGTCGTCCATATACTTTGGTCACCATCACCTGCCATATCACCCCAAGTGGCCCGTTGTCCATTAATAACTGGATTATATGCCCGTTGTCATGCTGACCATTTTCCCGCATCCGACCGACCCAATTTTGAATAAATATACCGTTGCAAAAATCTTCACTCGTTATTCATCCCTCATGCCAGAACCATCCGTCGCACTAGAGAACGTATCTATCATCTTCCCCCTACTTCCCCGTCGTTTTCCTCCACCCCCTGTAGACCCCACTAACATATTTGTTGCAGGTACAGTCGCTAAGATGGTGTCTAAAATGAAGCCATCTAAAGAGGAAGAGAACCCATTCGTTCCTCCTCCAGTTGACTTGGATAAAATTCCCCTGGTCGACAAGGACCGTTTGATAGCCGATACCATATGTAGTTTCGATTTCTCTGATCTCCAGTCGTGGCTCCGGGAGATTTTCTTGGACCAGAGCGACGAAATTGGACTCTGGGAGTCAAATTTACCCCTATATCTATTCCCCCAAACCCACCATTTCCCAGAATTCGCACTCAAGTGCCAAGCTCACTACGTCCCCGAACAGAAAGACATTGTTTCTTCCTCTGGGGACATCCTTTTCTTCATCACCCCAGAGGATATCGACCAAATGATGCAGATAACATGCCCGAAGTCTGCGTCCCCATTCAACCTAGAAATCCTCACTGAGCTCTATCAAAAAATGACTTTCCCTCGGAGAGCTCAGATAGTCAATCTTTTCCTCCCCACTTCCGCTCCACTGCCGACCACAAATCCCCCGTATCCTTCCTCTTTGTTTTCCGTCAAAGGAAATCAAATTATTTCTTCCCTGTGTGCCCTACTTGGGTACTATTTTGATCAATGGGTAGACGAACCCATCCTGGGTTTTCTATCTATCTTCTCAAATGATGAACAACCAACCACTCAATTCAATTACAACACCTTCTTGGCCAATAACATCCATGAAAAACTGGTGAATTTCACCACAGAAGGCATGTTCAGGTACTCGTCCATCCTGGCTTACATGTTCGTCTACTTCCAAGCAAACAGATTCAATTTCTCAATGTAGAAGATGGACGCCGACGGGAGGCCACAGCCGGTCACAGTGTGTACATCTCTTCTAAAGCGCAATTCTGTCGAATATGACTTCACAATGTTCATTGATCAGTTTTACCACCCTGTGGTAAGTATGCTGAGTGGTAGGCCCGAGCCACGAGTAAATGACGAAGTTCGGAGAGTTCTACACCTCTTGGAAAATGCGAAGACAGGAGACTGGTACTTGTACCAGAATCACTCTGAGATCCGAGTCTACGGGTGCGAGTTGGCACCATACAAGCTTCCTAGATATATACCGGTAAGAGTTTTTGCACTGGAATATATTAGGCAAATTATGAATTTTGATGATGTTCATTTTGTTTCCCTCAAAAAGAAGCAACATTTGCGTATTAAAGAACAGATAGGTTCATTCATCTACAACAACATAGGCGCAGGTGAAAAAGTTGACAAACTGTTGAGGGAAATGAAATTCCCCACAAGTTTCACATGGCGTTATGATCCTTGCGGGATCATTTCAGAGATGAGAGTCAGAAATAAAAATGCCCCATATGCACATGAGCCCAGACCCAAAATCGAAAGGCTTGCTAATCCAACAGAATGGGAGCCTGATACATTGGTGGATGCGGAACCAATTGTCGGGATGGAAAAACAGGTAGCCTCAACAAGCGTGCCTCCCAGTGCCACACCTCAGAATCCCAAGGAAAAGAGGCCTCAGAAATAATCGTCTTCTCCGGTAACAAAGGTGTCTTCGGAGGAATTTAATATGCACGCCAAAWATCCAAGGACTATTCCAATGACAGGCACGATAGTGGAGCAAGAGATCACCACCACCACAGTGACCTCCCCAGGGGCCAATCCCATAAGTCTACCCTTCGGTTCGAGTCAACACAAGGAGATARCAAAAACATTGAAAACCACAGAATCTCCCTTAGATGCTCCACCAAGCAAGGCCGGGCCCAAATTGGGCATTTTTGAAAAATATGACTTAATAAAAAAGAAGAACCAGACCCTGACCAGCAGTGCTTATGCCCAATTTCAGAAGYAGTCAACCACAGCTCAACACAGGCTCCTTTCGACATTCGATACAAAGAAAGGGAGGATGCATATGGCTTACCTCCATGCACAAGTGCTGGATCCCAAAGCAATATCCGATTACAAAAGGGTCACCGTTGAGTTCCAGGCCAAGGACGTACACCCAGCGGACCAGATGGATCTGCATAAGTAGACCGGAGAGATGGTTTTCCACACTTTATCCCACGCTACAGCTTCCACTTCAAAGTATCGAATAGCTTTGAGCAAGTCCAGACTCAACTAAATATGGAGAAAATATCATCTTTCGCGAAGGACAAAAAAATCAAAACATTGGAGGAGCTAGTCCTCAAGATTGGTTATGACCCTGCTAATGTCAAAGCAGCTGAAGAAATGATTAAGAATAAAAACGCTGACATTGTGTCCTTAAGGAAGCAGCTAAAGCTCCCTCCAACAGAGGACCCACAAACGAAGGAAATAGCCAAAAAAGAACGGGAAAAAGATGAAATGTTGAGATTACTCATGGAGCAGAATGCTCAGTTAAGGGAGATGGAGGCCGAGATGGAAAAATTGTTAAAGGAGAAAGAGCAGACGAAGACGATGGAAGGCATCCCCTTAAGTGTTATCCCCCTTGCAGGATTGAGCACAGTGACAACAGTTCCATCCACAACAGCAGTGCAGGTACCAGGAGGCACCATGGATCTAGCTAAGTCTATGGAGAGAATGAATTTGCAGTAGTCTAAAATCAGTAGACTCAAGAAAGAAATGAAAAATCTTCAAGAGCTAAATACTTCTTTCCAGACAAGTCTAGCCAAAGAGAAGCAGGTGAATGAGCAAATCTAGAAGGAGCTACAGCAACTCCAAAAGCAAACCGTGGCAGGGAAGACTCTGGCGGAGGCCAAAGAAGTGATATGGACTGATATTTCCAAGTCCATAAATGAAATATGGCCTATGTTTTAGATAATGTTTGAGAAAAACGAGTTGCTCGAAAGGAGAAAACAAGTTGTGGAGAAAATCAGGACAGAGCTGGGAGACATGCCAGCCCAAGCTAATGAAATCATAAGGTTCCTAAATTCAAAAACTAGGGAGGAACTAGAAGAATTGAAAATCGAGGATAGGACAGAAACTATATTGGAGGTGAAAAGAGTTCTGACCAAAAGAGGCCTCATGCTCCAGCTTGAAGAGAAAATCCAAGTTATGGATCAAGGAGTGCAAAAGTTTTTTCACAAGATAGATGCTCTATAAAGAAAAGGCCTGCCTGGTATGAAGGTCATCAATGATAAATTGATGACACTCCCTGATTATAAGAAGAAGTTCACAGAAGCTTCTAGTTCCAAATTTGCAGGGGTACAAGGGAGTGTCATGGGAAAAGCATTCATAGAAGCCCTGCAGTTGGATATTGATATCCAACATGAAATTAAGCATATATTCATCATCAAGCCCACATTTGCGAAATACAGAGATATGGATGAAGTGTACAGGAGATTGCTTAAAATCACAGTGCCGAGTCATATCAGATGGGAGGAGCTGTGCGATCTGCTAGATTAGGAGATGAGCTGTCACGATCCAGTCACTTGTCCAGTCAGAAGAGGTTGCGAAGGCACCTTGCCAACGGCCTACCTAGAAGTTCAGCAAACAGTTGCATCGTGTCACCAAAGCAGTTTTGATTAGTTAAGTTAGTTATGCTAAAAATAGGATGAGCACGTCCTGCTCAGTTATGACAGGAACGTTTGTATTTTGACTTATAAATACTTCTTTTTTCAATGTATTGAGGGTTGTTGATCTGTGCACCCGGTTGCTATCAAGCTGTACTATTTTTGAAGAGACCTACCATTAATAAAGAAGAGGCATTTTACAGGATTCTTGCGCATGTTCACTGGTGATGTGATTTTCTTAGTCAAATGTTTCCTTGCTCTGTAATCATCTTGTTTTCTATAACTAATCTGTACAAATAGCGTTATGTTGCAGTATTTATCTCTGATACCCTGTTTCCGATTCTATAGATTTTAATGTTCATCTTCTAAATATCTTCAGTTAAGAGATTCTTAAGTGCTTGTTAATTGGAGTTATTTTCCTTATCTTTTCTTCTGTCCATCACTTAAATTATTAAGATCCAGTGAGCATGTTATCTCACCTTGTGAAAGATTTCTTCAGCATTTCTGGTGGTATTTCAGATTTATTAGATACAGACCCCATAGCCCAATGGATGTGTAGTTTGCCTCAACCAACTTCAAAAAACCCTTACGACAAAACCTACATTTTCGATAGCTAGCCTAATATCTTAATTTAAAACAAAGCTAAAATATATAGAGAGATCCCTCTCTGAAGTTGGAAGGGCTATATCCCAGCTTTAAAAGCGGTTGGTTAAGGTTACCTTTGTATATTTCTTCTTTTTCAACCTCTAGGAAATTTACCAAGTGCTAATATAAATGGCGACTCCACTGGGGAAGAACTGAAACTGATATCTCACGACTTCTTTTCCCCGAAGAAAGTTTGAATCTGAGGAGAAAGTAATGTTTAGAGGTTGATTAACTCTGTACATATTATTCCCAGTATTGTTCTTAGAAACCTCTTTCTCCTCTATGACTGTCCCTGCAGCAGTACAACCCAATATTGAGCCCGGGATAGCGAATCAAACTCATATTGCGTCGAAGCTTTTTGACTTAATCCTCAAAACCGCCAATAACCAGGAAGAGCTAGAATGTTCATGGGAAGCCATTGAACGAGACATAGCAGCTCAAGAAAAATTGGAAGTGAGATGACGTCAACGCAGAAATCTCCCATAGTCTCTTTTTATCATAAAATTGAATAAAAATTAAAATATATATAAAAACCAAAAAGAGTTCTGGCTCCCAAGAAAGTTCACACTCGATCTCATCTAGACCCGGAACCCTCTACCGCGATAGATGACCTCAAGCAGTTGTTAAGGAAGAAGACCTTAGCTACAAGTTCAACGAGTTACACTCCCCTTCACAAGTCTCCTTCCTTTTCCGGAGGACGGGATATCTTTCAAAACCCTGATCTTGGTCTTATTGCACCACGAAACCTTAGTAGAACACGGTCCGAAACCTTTACGTCTAAGCTCATCTTTGACCCAACCGTGGTGCAACCCCGAACCCCTAAAGTTTTGTCTCCCACGACTAAGCTACGAACCGATACCATAGCGCCACCCAGCCCTTCATCACCCTCATCTTCGGTCTCTACCTCTCCCGCCACCCAGGCCGTCGTTCCACCTCCTTCGCCCGTCATGGCAGCTCGATATACCCCTTTGGTGTTAGCCGTACCACTACATGCCATGCCCCAAGACTACCAGAATAGACTTCCACAGTTCGATGAAACTGGAACATTGAGCACACAACAACATGTGGATAAAATGAACGACTACTTGGATTTGCAAGAAGTTGACGAAGTCAACATTCAAATGAGACTGTTCGCTCAGAGTTTGACAGGAGACATCAAGAAGTGGTTCAAAGCCTTACCTGCCGCATCGATTCCTGACCTTGTCTCATTCCAAAGAAGTTTTCTTGACAGATGGGAGGTAAAGAAAAACCCTCTCCAAATACTGTCAGAATACGAGAATATTAAAAGAAATCAAGGTGAATCGTTCCAAGACTATTGCACCCGTTTTAATAACCTGTATAATGCTATCCCAACTGAGATCAAACCTCCCCCAGGTTTGGCATTAATTAAATTCCCTGATGGGTTTGATGCTGACATGTCTTATCAATTAAGAGAAAGAGATGCTACCACCCTTGAAGACATGCAGAAGAGTGCTATTAGTGTGGAAGCCAATCTGTTGGAAAAATGAGCACGTCAAAGGACTGAAAGGAGAGTTACGATCAAGGAAGAACCTTCCATGTCTAACAATGATTCCAAAATGGATACTGTAGTTAGATCATTGGCATTATTGCTAGAAAGATCGAACATTTCAGACAGAAATCCTCCGAGAGACGACACTCCTGCTCCCCAAATCCAAAACCCCAATTTCAAAAGAAACCCTCCTCAAATCAGGAAAAGGGATCCCAGGGACCAAAGAGATTAGCGAGATCCCAGGGATCAAAGAGAGCAAAGAGGTCCAGATCCACCGATTAGACCTCCCCTACAGGAAAACTATGCTGATGATGGAGGGGAAGTAATAGAGGAATTGGAAGACACTCATATCAACCTCATGGGAATACACGACAATGAGGCTATTTTCCTTACTCAAGAAGAGCAGGAACTATTTCTGCTAAACCAAACAAAGGTGAGCGGGGAGACTGAGGATGCAGGGAAAACAACCTGGGAAGATGATATTCTGGAAGTACACCGACAGCACAACCTGCGGAGAAAGAAGACAGAAGGAAATTCCCCAAGAAAGACGATCGAAACGCAGAAGTTAGCCGAGACCCAAAAAACCCCTGAGAAAACCATTGCTGAAAAATCTTACGAGAAAGGTAAAACTGATGCCCCTAGGAAGAAAAACATCACCATACTGAAAAGACCGGCACAACCCGAAGTCTCGCCTATTAACTGGCCTAGTACTTATGACCAGAGGGATATGGACCAAGCAGAATCAATGAGTCAGACCCGAACACCAGCACCTTTTAGCCTAGAAGCAGAATTGGCCAAAATTAAAATTCCCGTCCCACTGACAGAATTGATAAGCCGAGGTGGTTATCGTTCACAGGTACTAAAGGCATTATCCATTGATCTTGGCATAGGCACCCAAGCCCTGACTATCGGATCAGTGACTCACTCAGACACTGTGAACCTCGCTGACGATTGCCCCGAACTACTTTTCGGACCTGCAGTGGATGGTCGAGATGATACCGGTGATGTAGCTCCCTTTTATATTAGTTTGAACATACACAATTTGATACTGCATAATGCCATGTTGGATTTAGGTGCCTCACACAATTTGATGCCTAAAGAAATAATGGAAAAGCTGGGATTGGAGGTCACCAGGCCTTACAAAGACTTACACTCATTTGACTCTAGCAAAGTTAAATGTATTGGTCTGATTAAGGATCTATGCATCACCCTGGTTCAGATCCCTTCAAAAAGCATGGTGATGGACGTGGTGGTTGCATACATCCCACCAAAGTATGGTATGTTACTATCCCGGTCTTGGGGAGCTAAGCTCAAAGGAACCTTACAACTGGATATGTCTTACGCCACTATCCCAGTTTTTGGACAACAGAGGAGGTTATACAGAGAAACACTGATGAAGTATATGGTCAGTAGTCAAGAGAAACCTCATAATTACCCCCTTTACTCTGCCCATTCATATTTAGATTCATTCATCTTGTACAATGATGGTGATACTGAAGAACAAGATACTCAGCTGATAGAAGGTGTAAAAAGTCAAGATGAAAGTCCGGAAAGCGATAAGGCAACAAAGACGGAAGATGAAGTCACTGAAGAGTTCCCTGCTGATTTCTGGAGCATGGATTTTGATGGAGCTGTGAGTAAAGAAGGAGCAGGGGCTGGCGTATGGTTGCATAACCATCGAAAAAGGTATTCATAAAACCATTCCTACAAGTTAAATTTCCACTGCACTAACAACGTTGCTGAGTATGAAGCTTTAATGCTTGGTCTGAAGCTATTAAAAAAAGTTGGTGCTAAGCAAATAATGGTAAGGGGTGATTCTAAATTAATTATTAAACAAGTTAAAGGTGAATATGTTGCTAAACATCCACGTCTTAGAGCCTATAGAAATGCCATTCTTGATGCGTTGAAATGTTTTGCAGAGGTGGACTTGCAGGTAATGCCAAGAGGACAAAATATTTTGGCCGACGGGTTAGCCACGTCAGCCGTGTCCTGCAAGATTCCTTTCCGCCAAACTCACCCATACACGGTTGAGGTGAGATGCAGACCCACGGTGCCCGATAATATCAGGTACTGGCAAGTTTTTGGAAATGATGATCAGATAGAAGACTTTCTGCAATGCAAGAACGATTTTGAATGTACAAACATAGATTTAGAAAATGAAAACGAGAATGTGAATAACTCTGAATTTGAAATAGATAGTGTTAATACTGTAAATACAGTATATTCAGGAGAGTTAGGGAATGGCGAAGTGGATACCGATGTTTTACAACTAAAAAGCAATGTTTTACCTAGAGGTCTCGTCCCTTTAGAAGATCTATTTGATAGTGATGATGTAGCCAAGAAACCCAAAATAGAAGCTCATGGGCAAGATGTAGAAGACTGCAATATAGGAACAAATGAAAATCCTAAGATGGTCAAACTGTCCAAGTCTCTACCCCCAGAACAAAATCTTAAATACATTGAACTGTTCAAAGAATATTCAGATGTCTTTGTCTGGGGCTATGAAGATCTGAAATCCTATGACACCAGCATTATACAACACAGGATTCCCATAAAGGAAGATCAGAAACCATTTAGGCAGAAACTTAGGAGTATAAATCCCAAGTTGCTACCTTTGATAGAAAAGGATATTAAGAAGATGTATGATGCCAAGATCATAGTCCCACTCCGCTTCTCTAAGTGGGTTTCTAATTTAGTCCCTACACGCAAGAAAACTGGTGAAATCAGACTCTGCATAGATTTCAGAAATCTGAACAAAGCATCCTTGAAGAATAATTACCCCCTGCCTAAAATGGATCACCTCCTGCAAAGTGTGGTGGGGTCCAGTCGAATTTCCCTACTAGATGGCTTCTCAGGCTACAACCAGGTCTTAG
>JASDQU010736964.1:185749-199310 GCA_032191745.1 Picea mariana | reverse complement strand
TAAAAAAACATCATAGATGACTCCATACATTTAAGTTTATTTCAATGCACACTCACAGGTCCATCCACCAAATGGTATGTGGATGAAAAATCAGGGTCCCATTTGCCTTTTGAATCATTGGCCAAAACATTTTGGACCTTCTTTCAACTACCAGTTCTCCATGACAATGGTCTAGATCTTCCCTCTGAGTTTAAACAAACCTCAACCACACATATCAGTGACCAAGTTCATGAATGGCATCGGCAATGTTGTTTATGAAAAGAAAAAAACACCAAAGAAAAATGCCCTGTTTGGTTTCTCAGATCACTTGTCCCTCTCCTTGCCAAAGATGTGGCCTCCACATTCCCCCAAACTAAATAGGTAGCCATCAGGAAGGCTCAACAGTATGACCTCATTTATGCACAGTCAAAATACTTATACATATTACTACCTGATGCCCCGAGACCTGTACCATTCAACCAGGATGCCTCACTCAACGGATGGATTGATTGGTACCACAACACACCACAACCTATACATCCAACCACCACCCATGTATGGTACTCCCCAATATCCACCAATGTATAGAGAAGCCCCTTATTACCCTCCCCCCTCTTATCAACAACGATACCTTGTTTTCCTCCCTCCACCCATATGTGGACCCTCACCGACACCCATGATGTGCTCGGTTGTTCAACCAAGTTCTGGTACCCCCACTACCTCATCTTAAACCCTGAGCACTAGAAAAAGCGCTTGGTCTTCTTATGTATCCTATGGATCATTGCCACAAAATAATCTGTATTTTCCATTTTCTGGTCCTCCTCATCCCATTGCTCCTCCACAAGGACAACCACACGATGGGGTTAACTTTGTTCAACCCTCTCCCATTCAACAATTTCAAAATTTTGAATAACTAAATACGAAAAATATGACCCATTAGTCGAATAATGCCAAAAAGAAAGGAAAAAACCGAAACAATAATAACCCAGGACTAGGGGGCAATAACCCCCAACAAAATCAACCTATTGGGGGCAACCAGAACCAGGGAAACCAGAACCCCTAAGGGGGAAATACCAACAAACAACAAGGGAGGAAAAACAACAACAACTTCTGGATGAACTTCCCTTGTGCTCTTTTCGGTGATCATGGTCATTATACTCACCATTGTCCCCAAATTGTTGGCTTCAAACAGATGAAATATTTCATGAATGCACCATGTTCTCCTATGCTACCTGTCCCTCAATAGGCCCCACAATAGTATTTGCAGCAACCACCCCCGACGGTGTTGCAAAACCCTATTCCACACCAAGGTGTGATGAATACCTAGCAAGATATGCATCTTGCCCCGCTGCAAATGGGACAGTATCAAATCCCTAGAAATCCAATGTATCACACTATCCTCCTCACTAGTGAAGAATAAATTATTCTACAAACGTGCAGTCGTCAATACAACACACCCCCTAAAGCTACTCCCACCACTTTGGAAGAAGCTCCAATTACAATTGGACAACCTTTTATGATTCCACGCCCTAACACTGAACCACCCATTCATATTCCTCGCATTCCATTACGACGAAATGTCAACAACCCTCAGCCTAGGGCGACACAGAACTATAGTCTGGTCGATGACTTGGCACAATCCCCTAGAACCATGTCAGTCTTGGAGGTTCTCCAAACCTGTCCCACTCAACGGAAATCATTTATTTCTTCCTTGGGAGCAGTCAACCTTGTTGATACTAGAATCATCACATTTGATCTAGATTGTGGGGAACCTGGTCTCCCCGCTTTGGTAGCTTTCCAGATGCCAGTCAAAATTTGGAACATCACAGTTCATTGATGCATCATTGATGAAGGTGCATCCACATGCATCAAGTCCAAAACGGTATGGTAGAAACTTGGCTCCCTTTAGCTAATTCCACCATCACTTTGAGAGCTTATGATGGACAACCATCCTCTCCTAAAAGGCTCTTTCAAAATGTCCCCATTGAACTTGGGGGAAAAACCATTCTTATTGACATTGAGGTTATCGATTCTCCGCTCGATTACAACATCTTGTTTGGACATAGCTACATGTACGCTATGAAGGCTGTGGCCTCTTCTATGTATCAAACAATGATGTTTCCCCACAACGAGAAGATCATCACCATCGACCAGGTTTCACATTATGAGCCTAACCATTACTCTAACATCAATAACATCCTACCTCTTATCCACACTAATTTTGACGCCTACCCACTCATAGATATGCGCTCCAAAATTTTCAAATACTAATCCTTGTTGGGGACATACCATGGAGAACCACCGCTCATACACCCCTTGGCACAAGTGTGTCTCGTATCTTCCAACGGAATTGACAATGGAGATACCATTCCTCCCACAAAGGCTTCTCCACTCCCTGACGTCCCACTAGTGGAAGAAGTCCTACCTCAGGAACCCCCTGAGAACCCTCTAACACCACACACTAATGATTTCACCTCCCTCAAGGTCAAATCCCAGTTTGGGAGACAATCCCCCAAGCCATTACTCAAATTCCCTTCTTCTACCCCCCACTGGGAGTACAAGCTTTCCAAGTAGCCACAACACTTACTCTTCCCAACATGGTGCTCACCATTCTGGTATGGTAGATACACCTACCTATGATGGTTCCTCAACCATCCCTCCCTCCCCAAATAGAGGGAATCTCGATGCAAATTCTATTCCTAACTCTAAAGGCACCACCCTCACCCCCACTTTCCAGCACCACCGCTATGGCTGGGGGAAGATGAAATAAGAAAGAGCCCACCAATCCACTTCCTCCCTGAGTTCAACCTCCGTGTGCACTATGCAAGAGATAAGGACACCCCACAAATAGGCATCCCTCTCTCCCCCAGTTACACAATCTGATCCAACTCCCTTGAGCGACCACACCACTCATCGCTTCACTAAGAACACCCATTACTTCCACTGCATCCCCTACTACAGGAAGTAAAGGTTTGCAAATGACATTCACAAGTGCCATCTATTCTGAATATGGCCACTACACTCACCATTTCCTTGCACTACCTCATTTTCGACTGACGCTGACGATAGTATGCTAAAGATTTTAGCAGGACCCATCTCCACCCATGTCATCGAGTACTCATGTCACTTACATCCATTATGTCACAACTTCATTCAATGAATGGATGAGGTTCCCTTTCTCTCTTTGTGAATCACTTGATCATTTCACATACCAATGTCCTACGATCATTGAATATAGGCATCGTCAAATGGCCCTTATCAAAAATCCTCCAACCACCTCACTTCCCGTGATGCAAGTGATTCCCCCAGTTCCATCTCCAGATATTGTCCACATCACCTCCTCTGAACCTGAGTTACTTCCCAGCCCTCCATGTTTCATGGATAGATTATTTGAGGATTTTCCCCCAAATCCCCCCAATTCTCTGGTTCATTTCCCCCAGGAAATCTTACCCCCGATGACGATTTTTTGTTGGAAATACTAAGACAACTAAAGGGGGGGGGGGTGAATCAGTTGTTAATATGCTTAAACAATTTTATGCATATTAAACTATTATTAATCTTCTCCAAGTGATCATCAAGATTATGCAATTCATGAACAACAAAAATAGTAAAACATCAATCACACATATGTTATACACAGAGACATATATTCATGAGGAAACCCATAAAGGGAGAAAACCTCTTTTTATTTGAATGATAGGTAGTATTTTATGTTCTGTACATCATATTTCTTTGAGCACCAACTCAAAATGAGGCTACAACCTCTTCTTTAACAAGCTACAACTTGTTGAGAGCACCGACTCTCTAGTTTTTCTAGCACCCACTAGAAGGAAGCACCAACTCCCTGAGTGTTCCAGCACCAACTGGATGGAAGCATCAACTTCCAGTCACACAAGCACCAACCTGTATAACAGAGAACAATGGTTCTCCCTTGCACCACCCTACCACCCTAGTTTTTTCTGGCTGCAACCAGATTGAAGCTACAACTCCCCGTGTTCAAGCACCCACTTCAAACTCTGAGGACAACAATCCTCCCTAGCACCTCCCTACCACCCTAAAATATAAATCTTTTCTTTCTGAAATTTATTACAGTGATACAGTATTTATCAATGGCTTACCAGTCTCATCACTGTTATGCCACACTGCTCTGCTCTGCCTACATCAATGTCTTGTTGTTGCTCTCATCATCTTGCACACACCTTATTCAACTTATCTTATCCCTTTTATGCTCTGTGTCGCCTCTACATTCTTTTCACTGCATCTCTGATCCTCCCTATCGATCATGCACTACATCACTTCCTACACACCTCCTCACACTCGAAAAAATAACTCTCTATCTTCTCTATTCTGCATGTATTTCACACTCAGATTCCTCTGCCTGATCATCATTTGAACTCTTCATCTTCTCTGGAGGTTATTCAGAATATGTTCATCATCAATGGGCGTTATCCTAAGATTCTTTGGCTTCTATGGTAGTCACAAATATTCATCTTCTTTGGCAGTTACAATCAATCATTTTTGGCATATTTGGCTTCTAATCCCCTTCCTTCACATGACCATACACCTATTCAAAAAGGTGCTTCGCGATATTGGTCTAGCAAGTTTTATCTCCCCTTTTTTGATATGACCTTGGGTAATGAACTTCATGTGACCACATGATTGTGGGCGTGTTCATAGGTGGTTTGAGGGAAACCCTCTTTTCACCCCGTAATTCACTACAGAGCTCAAAGCATGCCTTTGGTGATACCATGGTTTAGATTGCCGCCCACTCATGAAACATTAAGAATCGAGCATGTTCTGACCCCACAATGCGACAGGACCATCAATATCACGATATTGACGGTGCTACTGAATGAACGGTTCAGATTTGATCTTTCATGATCTGCGGATCAGATACAACCTCCCTAAATCAATGACTGTGATTTATTTTGTGATCCAGGCTTCGAGAGTTTCAAATATCAAACCCTTCTTTCTTCCATACGCCAATCTTCTGGAGTTGATAATCTGTGGACACCTGTCCTTCTCAGTCAACAACTCTGCCTCTACTTTGGCATTTTGACCTTTCAACTAGATCAATGGTTCTGCGTCCCCTTTCTCGATGAATGGTCCAGATCTCCTTTGGGTCTCCAAACTTCTAAAATATCAAATCTCAAACTTACGCTCTGGATCAGAATACCCAGATTCACTTCATATGATTCAACACTTGAGATCTTCTTCAGACGACAGACATCCCAAATTCACTTTGGAAGATCTGATGCTTGATATCTTCTTCAGATGATTTGATGATGGAGATTTACTTCGAATGATCCGATGATCAAGAATGTATTTCATCTTTCTGGCTATCTAGACTTTGGATACTTCAAATCTCAAACTAACACTCTGGATCAGAAGGCCTAGATTCACTTCGGATGATATGATTATTGAGATATTCTTGAGAAGATATGATGACTATGATTTACTTCAGACGATCTGATGCTTGAGATCTTCTTCAGATGATCTGACGACTGAGGTTTACTTCAAATGATCCAACGATCGACACATATCTTTTGGATCAGACTGCCCAGATTCACTTCAGACGATCTAACGCTTGAGATCTGCTTTAGAAGATATAATAGTCGAGAATGTATTTCGACTCTCCAGGTCTCTAGGCTTCAGGAATTTCAAATCTGAAACTGAAACTCTCAAAGTGATTTTTCTAGAGTGTAACCACCTCACATATTTAGACCTGAAACAAATGATGTTCATTTGATCAATATCTTAGATCAACGGCTTGATCTGTCTGCGGTGCAGCTTTGCCTTGGATTAAATCTAACGACTCTCCATCTTTTCTTATCCTATCCTTCCACTTAATTTGATTTGAATACTGACAGAGATTCGAATACTCAAATTCTCAAACCTTGTGCCCCATTTATCTTATCCTTCAATTAATTTGATCCAACGAATGACGAATATTCGGGTGATTGAGATCTCTGATCTCAACCTTTGATTATCCTTTCCTTCCAATAATTCAATCTGATGGCTGACATATATTCAGGTGATTGAGATGTCAGATCTCATCCCTTGGTTATCCTATCCTTCCACTAATTCAATCCGACCACTATCGTGGTCTACCACATGTCCTTGTATATATGGTCTGTTGATGTGGTTCTCCCTGATCTAATGGTCATCGCATTTTCTCCAGATCTGATCGTCCTTATTCATTTCGGATTTTAGGCTTCAAGTAATTAAACATTCAAGTTTTCAATTCTTCTGAAGTGATATTTTTGAATGGTAACCTCCTCGTAACTTTTGGCATGAACCAAATGTTGTTCATCAATATTGTTCTTAGATCGATGGATTGATATATCTTTAATGCTTCTCTTCTATCTTATCTTGTCCTTCACTTAGAATGATCCAATGGTTTTCAAGTGTTCGGTTGAAGGTCCTTTGGATCAGTGATCCAGTGGCCATGGTCACTCTTCCTCCTGAGCTTTATCACCTTCTACTCCACCTTCTGTTCTTTCCATCAATGACAATCACACTCTTCCTGTAAAACATTCCAACAATCTCCCCCTTTTTCATTGATGGAAACCCTAAAAGGTTATGCTATTTTGCTTGGAACTTCAACTGTAGCATACATACAACACCTTTTTCTCCCCCTTTGACATCAACGTCAAAGAAAACAAGCTCCCCCTGAGCTGTTGCAGTACTTTTTGGAGGTATCAGATATTCAACCAACACATACTCCCCCTGACAAGATGGACTCTCTTAGGTCAGAGAATGGATGACATCCAACTTCTAATGGAGATATTCAAATGGTGTCTTGGCTAGGGGTTTAGTAAATATATCTACAATTTGTTCTGTGGATGGAATATAATTCAACTGAACAACTCTATTTGTAACTTTCTCTTTGCAAAAATGATACTTTATTGGTATATGCTTCATCTTGGAATGGAGAACAGGATTCTTCGAGACACTAATGGCACTAGTGTTATCATAGTGAAGTGGAATGGGATCAGCATAACTTACCTTCAAATATGCAAGAGTTTGTATCATCCATAATATTTGAGTGCAACAAGTAGCAAAAACAATGTACTCTGCCTCTGTAGTTGATAATAAAATAGATCCCTGCTTCTTAATAATCCATGCTACCAATGAATCACCTAAGAAGAATGCACCTCCACTGGTTCTCTTTCTCTCATCCAAACAGTTTTCCCAATCAACATCTAAATATGTAGTTAATTTTAAATTTTGATTTCTAGGATACCAAAGACCATAAATCATTGTACCCTTCAAATATTTGAATATCCTCTTGACTACTACTAAATGATTTTTTTTAGGAGAATACTGATAATGACCTACCATTCCAACAACTTGCATTATATCAGGAAATGATGCTATGATGTACAGGAGATTGCTTATCATTGATAAATATGTTATTTGATCAACATTAGGTGAAATATAATCTTTACTTACCTTGCAACCAACCACCATAAGTGTACTAACAAGAGAGGACTATTCCATCTGAAACCTCTTTAACATCTCTTTCAAATATTGTTCTTGAGAGATAAATATCCTTGCAAAACTCTGATTGATTTGTAAACCAAGAAAATATGACAGTTCTCCTATCATGGACATCTCAAACTCAGTCTGCATTGAATTATCAAACCACTGAACTGAAGGGTCAGTAGTGCATCCAAAATTAATGCCATCTACATAAACTAAAACAACTAATAAATCATCACCTTCAGACTTAATGTATATATTATTGTCAAAAATACCTTTCTTGAACCATTTGTCTTGTAGAAATTTGTCTAGTCTATGATACCAGGCTCGTGGTGCCTGTTTCAGTCCATATAATGCCTTTTTTAACTTACAGACATAGTTAGTATTATCTATCAGTGAAAATCCTTTAGGTTGCTCCACATATACATCTTCTTCTAGATCTCCATTAAGAAACGATGACTTAACATCCATCTGATATACTTTAAAGTTCTTATGACAGGCATAGGAAAGAAACATTATGATGGCTTCCAATCTTGCCACTGGTGCAAAGGTTTCATCAAAATCTTGTCCTTCAACTTGTGCATACCCCTTACAGACCAATCTGGCTTTATTCCTAACAATTTGTCCTTGTTTATTCCTTTTGTTCTTAAACACCCATTTGTAGCCAATTACATTCTTATCTACAGATCTAGGAACAATCTCCCAAGTATTTTTCTTCTCAATCCGATACAGTTCCTCATTCATTGATTCTAAAAACATTACATCTTTACTAGATTCATCAAAGTTCTTGGGTTCCACCATGGATATGAAGGCTATATGTTATTGATCGGTGTCTTTGATTATCCTTCTCCTAGTTTGTACACCTTTGTCTTTCTCACCAATTATCTGACTTGCAGGATGATTCTTTTGAGTAATTCTGGAGAAAGGATTTGATGTTCTCTGTTGATTTGAGTCTGCCTTAGTATTTGTATCTTCATCTAACTCAGAGTCTTCTTTTTCTGATTCTTGGACTTGTCCATCTTCAACTTCAACTATATCCTTTGTTGTTGATTCAATATTGCTCACCTCTCTTATTGGGATTCCTTCATCAACTTTTATGTCAATTCAATCAACCAATTTATGTAGCCTCTTATTATAGCATCTATATTCTTTATTGTTTGTAGCATACCCTAAGAATATGCCTTCATCATCCCTGTCATCATACTTGCCAAGGTTTTCATTATTATTCTTTATGTAGCACTTAATCCCAAATACTTTGAAGTGTTTGATTGAAGTAGGTCTTCCATACCATAGTTCATAAGGTGTCTTGTCATTTGTGTGGTCTGAGGTGAGCTTTGTTAAGAATATGGATTGTTTTGTGTATTTCTTCTATCCACTAGGTTTGACCAATGTTCTTCTCATTCATCATTGACCTAGCCATTTGCTGAACTGTTMTGTTTTTCCTCTCAACTACTCCATTTTGCTGTGGAGTTCCTAGGATTGTGTATTCTCTCTTGATCCCATGTTTATCAAAGAATTCCTTGAAATCACTTGACGTAAATTCTCCTCCTCTGTCTGATATTACAACCTTTAATATATTGGATGTTTGATTATCAGTTAAAGCCTCAAATATTTTAAATTTCTCAAATGATTCATCTTTTTCTTTGAGAAAATCAACCCAAGTGAGTCTCGAGTAATCATCAATGATCAACATGAAGTAGTTTTCCTTCCATGTGCCTTCCTGTCTTGATGGTACAGATAAATCCATATGAACTAATTGGAGTGGTATCTCTGTTGAAGTAGATCTCTTGGATTTAAATTGTGTCTTGGTTAGCTTTCCTACTTGGTAGGGTTTACACACAGAATCTTGTGGGTTTGATATTCTTGGAAGATATTTTACTGCCTCAAGATTTTTGAGCTTGATTAAGTGGTCAAAGTTTAGATGTCCAAGTCTCCTATGCCATAACCATCTTTCATCATGTTTTCTTAGATGAAACTCTTCTCTATCTTATTTCAACACATATACAATATTATATGTCCTTATGCCTTTAGCCAGTACTTGTCCTAAGTTTACAGACTTTATCTTACAATCTTTGGAAGTGAACACCACGTCACATCCTCTGTCACACATTTGACTTACACTGAGAAAAATATGTTTCATCCCATCTACAAGCAGAACATCCTGGGATTTTCCTTTGCCATTACTTAAATTCACCATCCATTTACCCTTGATTTTACCTGGTTCATCATTTCCAAAGGTCACATTTCCTGTTTTGAGTTTACTTATAGACAAAAATTATCGTTGTCTCCATTCATGTGCTTGGAACATCCACTATCTATATACCAGGAGTATTTTTGTTTTTGAGCTGAAAGTACTAGACCACAATTTTCACTATCTTTCTTTTTCCATGTGTTGGCATTTTTAGATAAGGGTTTTATTCTTGGATCTGCTTTGTAATTCTTTATATGGAATTTTGCAGCTTTATGGCTGAAGTTATGATAGTTATAACATTTGATCTCAATGTTCAATAGGTCAAATTGATTGGTGCATCTTTGTCTACTCATTGGTTGTTTAGTTCTATGTTGCAAATATTGTTTGTTTCTTGATCTCCTCAGTAGCATGTCTCTAAACTTAATTTGACAATTTGCTATCTTATGACCAAAATTAGAGCAGTAAAAATAGTAACCATGGAAGAAATTTTGGTACCTGAAGGATGACCTTCTTCTTGGCATTTGTTGCTCCATCTTCTGATATCTTTATTTTTTATCAAGGATCATCTTGTCTTTATTAGATTTTGGTGGCAGAGTACTCGCATGTTCTGATTATCTATTGACTTAGAACTTGATCATATTTACTGACTCTTTTCTTTATGGTGGTTCGCTGCTTGAACCACTTACATAGACTAAACCAGTCTTCAACAAAGGAGATCTTTGTTTTCTTAGAATGTCATTGATCAGGGGATCAAATTTTGCTCAAAATTCAAATTGCTCGGAATGTGACGAAAACAGTGCCATTGCGTCTGTCTCGTCTTCCTGATTCCGGTGGTATATTTACTTTGTCAAATGGATTTCGTATGGAGAAGATATCGCGATTTGTTCATCAAGACAAACAGGCAAAAAAAATTAGATGCTGACTGTACCAGTCCATACAGTCTGTACAGTCTGACGTGGCAGGACCATACAGACCGTACGACCGTACAGTGGTGACATGGTAGGTTTTTGTTGGTTGATTACCGTCGAATCCACGAGTGACACGTGTCATGTAGCTGGAAAATGGTGTGAGGACACGTGGCCCAACCCGAGGGCACCACGTGTCGCTCATTATTTGGTTATTGATTTCATATGTAAAATGTAATGGGAGTCCGTGGGGTTTGGCCCCCAGACCTCCCCCACTATACAAAGCCTTGTCCAACCTCCACTAACCATTATGTCACCGAATGTTTCTTGTTATATATGTCTACGCATATATATTTAAGTTGGTTCATTGTATTAAATGGAAAGGGGGGCGGGCTGGGGCTTAGCCCCGACCCATGTTTCCATTGAACAACATATAAACGTGCTCTATATATTGGCCGACCGTTTGCGCACGGGTTAAACACATGGCCCGTGGTTGTTTAAACTTTCATATAACCGTGATATATATGGTGCGCGCGATTGTAACATTTGCGCGCGTGGGTTGTACCACATAGCCCACGGTTTTCACACTATTGCATATGCCCACGACCGGAGCGGGAAGTTACATGGTTTTAAAATGGCATTAACCACCTTTTGCCAGCATTTCGGTCACATGCGCCATACGCCCAGGTGTCGAGGTGGTTAGGGGATAGCGCGCCCTTAACCGTTCTATGGTTTTCACCATTGCGCGGTTGCGTACGGGGCTGGGTTTTCACGCTTTAAAATGCGTGTGAGCCAGGTTCATTCAAGAAGGGTGCGTTTTTTAGATGCAGAGACAACAAGCTTGAAGAGGGAGACTTCCAGGAGGCATAATTTCTTCATTTTTCGACTGATTGAGGTACTGAAAGAGCCCAGAAAGGGGTTTTGGGATGCTCTGAAGCCATTGGAGTAGTCGGTTTTTCAGTTTGAGCATTGTAAGACATGTTTTTGAGCACTTTTTGAGCAATTAATAATAATGATCCATTGGAAGTTGGACTAGGAGATGTAGCCTAAGAGAGGGGTGAACTCCTTTATCAATTGCTGTGCTTATGTGTTTATGTTCAATGATTATGCTGCTATCTATGTGTATTTTGCATAAGTAATCCTTAAATCTATGTGTTGAAAACTGATCCATTTTCTTTAAACACATAACATTCACTTGCAATAATTTTCAAGTTTTTCAAGTCTTCTTCATTTTTAGATCAAGTTGGTATCAGAGCACTGGTTTTGAAGACTTGATTGTTTGCAAGTTTTTTTTTTATGCTCACAAGNCAACTTGTGGAGCCAAGTTCTTATCCGACAAGGAGGAAGCAGATTCATTCACCGCAAGTTTCAGAGAGACATTCACCAAGCATGGCTCGTGCAGAAAGTCATGAACATGTTCCGATTGAAAATGAAGATCTCAGAGAAGCTGTCATGGAGTTGAGAGATAAGATGAAGATTTTGATGGAATGGAACATAATGTCGCAGGGTGAAGGCTCCAACCCTTCAATGCATAAGGGAGGCGGTGGTGACAAAACTCCAGGCGGAAATGGAGGGAATGGTGCTTCTCCACCACCCTCTCCTCCTCCATCATCATCTTCTTCTTCTTCTTCTACCAGTTCGAAACATATTCCAAATTCTCCAAAGGTACATGGTAAAACTCCTTCACAAATTCCTTCATTAAAGCTTGATATAAAATTTGAGTTGCCAATTTATAATGGGGAAGTTAATGCTGAAAAGTTAGATAACTGGATACGTCAAATTGAAGTATATTCTAGAATACAAAAGATTCAAGATGATGAAACCAAAATTCAGCTTGATTCATTAAGATTAGATGGTTCAACACTTATTTGGTGGGAATCTAAGACACGGGAGGAAATAAAAAAGAATGGAAAAATTTTGCTTTCTTGGAATGATTTCATTATAGAAATTAAAAAACAATTTTATCCATTGGCATATAAACAAAAGGCAACCATGGAATGGCAGAATTTTAGACAAGCTAAAGGACAGAATGTACAAAGTTTTACTCGGGAATTTAGGAGAAGAGCTTTGGTTTTGGGAGTTGATTTGTCTTCACAGGAAACATTGCTCAAATATATTGGTGCTTTGCATAGTTATTTGAGGCATACTATACTCATGTTTAATCCTACGATTCTAGATGAAGTTTGTGTATAGGCTAATCATTTGGAAGCAAGGGGAAGAAACGATACTCATCAGGGTTTCAAGAAGACATACAGCTAGGGAGACAAAGGGAAGAAGAAAATCAAAGGCAATGGCAGGAAGAATGTTGTTGTGAAGAAGGAGGGAGAAAAGTTCACATGTAAACATTGTTCAAAAAATGGCCATGATGAAGACCACTGTTGGAAGCTTCATCCTGAAAGAAGACCCAAAAAGTTTGGCAACAACGGCAAAGGGAAGTCAAAGACTGTTGCGACTATTTTACAAGACTTGGGTTCGGATTCTGGTGATGAGACGAAGATCACAGCCATGGGTTACCAAGGTAATAATTATGTTGCTAGTACTAGCTCTTCAAGTAATGCTAATGTCGATGTAACTCAATAGGAGAAAATGAGAATTGAACTTTTTCATATAAGGGGTGTTTCAAAACATACTAAGATAGACACGCTATTTGATTCAGAATCACAAGCAAATCTTATTTCTGAAGAGACTATTAAGAAACTTAAGTTGGAAACAAGTCCACATCCTAAGCCATACCCTCTTGGTTGGATATGTGGTAATGCTAAGTTACAAGTAACCAGGAAGTGTAAACTTAGGTTTGCTATAACTGAAAATTTCGTTGATGAGGTAGAACTTGATGTGATTCCGTTGGATATATGTGGTATTGTGTTGGGAAGTCCATATTTGTATGATAGCAAAGCTATTTTCTATCGTCAGGAGAATAAGTATCATTTGTTTAAAGATGGGATTGAGTATGTTGTCAGAGCTCACACTAAGAAGATGAATTTATCAATCATAAATGCAG
>JASDQU010736964.1:128986-150513 GCA_032191745.1 Picea mariana | reverse complement strand
TCAGGGTTTCCCCTGGTCGAGACGACAACTGATGAGAAAGCGTTGCTACCAAACACACCGAACAAAGAGAACATCGTTGAACCTACCATCATGCTATAAGAATGAATTCCTTGACTACCTTCTCCAAACGAACTATAGTTTATGTTCATCCCAATGGAGTGCTGGTGAGTATCGCCAAGCAAAGGGGACAAAGGAGGTATATCACCCCCTCTATAAGGGAAATCATTATAGAGAGTAGAAGTTCCCCCCATGGATCCTTGTAGAGGGGTGTTTGAGCTCCCTGCCCCCATACCTAAAATCTGTAGAGTAGATTAAGAAAGGATAGAGTTTGTATCGAAGCCAGGCATCCTGTATCAGAATGGAGGGTTGTCTCACTCGGGGTGAAAGAAGTAGTGATCGCTACCATATACGGAATCA
Source organism: Picea mariana (assembly GCA_032191745.1). NCBI lineage: Eukaryota > Viridiplantae > Streptophyta > Pinopsida > Pinales > Pinaceae > Picea > Picea mariana. The sequence goes on along the minus strand of JASDQU010736964.1, from coordinate 150,096 downwards.
TACCATTGCCTGAGGTAGAGGCAGTTGAGACTGTAGTGGTACGGAATGACGACGATTGGTTAGGAGGTGGAAAACCCCCTATAGTGACAGTCGTAGAGGGAGTATGAGTATTCCCTGGAGAAGTAGTATCGTTTGTCATCATCGTTGCTTGTGACACTACATGACACTCGTAAGGATTAACTTGTAAGACAATGGGTGCCAATACATCAATGATTGAAGAGTTAAATGGACCAAGAGCTTCCGCTCCAAGGTAAAAAATGGTTGGTTCCTCTAGAATCAAATGTTCTCTTCCCAGAGATGGGTTGGGATCAGTTTCCTGTCGCCTGGTCGCCTCAAAATACCCTTGCTAGTCTAGTCTTCACCTTATCGGTGGTAGGGGTGGCTCCAGATCAACCAACGGGAGGCCAAGAAGCATTCATGACCAACAGAGCTCCTGATCCTCCATGATGTGAGAATATCAATGACACACTAGGGATTTATATTAATGTTAAAGACCAGCACACACTAGAAAAATCTCCCATGAGACAAGACAAGCAGATCACTAGCTAGTTGGAAGAACAGTTACACCAACCAACTCTAGAGCAACTTACCGGTGCAAGTGAAACCTGAATATGGAAGCACCCTATAGGTATAATCTACAAAGTGTGGCTCGATGTCTTCCCTAGGTACCGCGGTATACCCCTCACCTATGTAAGTCACTAAGATAAAGGAAACTGGGTTTCCAGCATGCGAACAGTCACCAGGCGAGTACAATCCACAGTCGTGTGGACCGTAATGAGCAGGGTATCAAGCCTGAAACCTATCAAGGGTATCGAAATCAAGTGTTCCAGAAGATGACTAAGGACCTCAAATGGATTTGAGACCCATGAAGCTGCTTGTAAAATGATATCAATGGAATCCCAATATAATCCCTCTATATGTGTTCCCCACTACGTTTGGTTTGGTTTTGAGGGGTTATCTCCGCTACCTTTCCGCACGTGACCTCGTGTTTAGCCCCTATGTTAGAGGGGGGTCTCAGATAACTTTCATAGTTACTGGACTTTCAAGCACTCCCTAACATAGACTCTTATGTTTGTTTTTGTAGCCTTGAAGAGTTTCCTCTCCAATCCTAAATCAAGGATCTAGACTAGACTAAATTGATGGACCCTACAAACACAAAGTCTAATAAATTTTAATTAAGTGTTAATTTTACTGGCTGTCTTAAGTCAAAAGGAATGGAAGTGAAAATAGTGGTGTTATTTAAGAGACAAAAGAGAATAACATAAGATGAAACTGAAAACAAACTACTTCTTCTTCACAAATAAATATTTGCTAATTTAAACTTTTTAACCAAACTTTTTCGTAACTACTTTTCTCATATCTTAAAAAAAACAAAACTTAATACAATATTTCACTCGAATTCAAGCTACTTAATGTCCTAAGCATTCAAATAAAGAGCTTAATAAAACTATATTTTTCCTTGGTAAATAAAGCAACTAACCTAAACTACTTTTACCAAACAAAGAAATGAATATTTTTTTATTATTATTGTTTTATGCTTAAAAGCAAGAAATTTGAAAAATGAATTATTTTCTCTTCTTCTAAATCAAAAAAGGGAAAAATAACGACAATTCAATACCAAGAAATGACTTCTGGCCCATCGCAGATCGCAGGGAGTCACTGACAATACCAAGCAGGCAGATCAGAACAGACTCACAAAATTCTCTAAAAACCCTAAGAAAGAAAACAAAAGAAATCTTTGATAAAAATAAAGCTATGCTGAGGTCAGACCTAGGCTACAGACTACTATAACAGAGACCAGGGCTAGATCAAGAAAACCCCTTAGAGGTGTGACTTCTGACAAGGAAGAGGATGACTGCCTCTTCTTTAAAAAATATTTTTTGAACATAGGCACACTACTGACACTTCAACAGCCTGTGTATGTACGCAGGTTGTCCAAAGGCAGGGTGCATATGTACACATGTAGGCCTACTACAGGTCGTGTACACCTTTATAACTTCTAAAAAAAAAAAAATGAAAATCAATAGTCAAGCATAGGCAAGGAGTACTGGTATGGAAGACCAGAATCCCTTAAAGACACATAAGCTTACAAAAACTCAAGAAGTAGTAAATAAACTGATTCAAAGAACCGAAAATAATATCCCCAAAAAACCCTAGAGGTCTCCCCAGTATGGTCGCCAATTCTGCTATAGCGGGAAAACCCCTCTATGGACTACACCAGGGTTCTAAAGTGTAGGCAGAGCTAACTGTCTAAAGTCTCTTACTTTTAACAACTATCTCGTCATTACCTCACAATCATACATAAAAGACAAAGTATAGGGATCTGGTAGGCATACCTTAAACTCTGTGTCCGGTGTCAATCCCTTTGCGCTTAGTTGTTTCTCGACTGCATATCTCCTCCCAAGGCCAACCTACATTCACCAAAAGACAAACAAGAAACTAAAAGCATGCATTCTACATATGGATTAGTGGGTTAGACATTATAATAAAAAATGTAAACAAATCATAAAGATTTAAGACATCATTTGGTGGGATGAAAAAAGAATTTCTTTATATTAATCTCACAAAATTCATCTACAATATGAGGCCGACAACTGCTCCTCGAACTCGATCCTAGGATCCTCTTCACCATGCACCAACTACTTCCACATATTCTTCTCCTCTTTAGTTCTTTCTAGGGAAATGGCAAGGGTTTGCAATGGAGGAAGAAGGAATTCTGGTTCAAACTCACAATGTGGTTGCAAAATATTGAGGCAAAGGGGGAATATTGAAATGGGTAGAGTTTCTATTCTCTCGTGCTTCTTCTTTGGAATGGGACCCCAACACCTTCTTTTATAGGCCAAAAGAGATAGAAACAGTTGGGGTGCCTGGCTATGGGCGGTCAATTGGTTAGGTAACGTCCCAAAAACCCATATTCCTTTGCAATTTTCATTTTTCACGCTTTTTTGAGTGTACGTGGGCTGTAGTGGTGCAACAAGAGTGTGTACGTAGGCAGTAGTGGTGTAGGCGAGTACACCTTCAAAACAATGTTTTTTTTGAAGAGTTGTTCAATGATGGCTTGGAAAAGATAGCAAGTAAGATGGCCTGATGCTAGGTATGCATGTTTGGTGCAATTTAGGGTTATAACAATGCTCCCCTGAGGAAATCATAGCTTACAAAACTCTCTTTCAGGAATATCGAGATGTTTTTACCTAGTCATACACAAAGATGCCCAGACTCGATCCTTCTATCGGCAAACATCACATTGACACATTTCCAGATATCACCCCTGTACGACAAAAGCAACGCCCACTACAGCCATCCAAAGCAGTGGCTATCAAAGCCGAAATTGACAAACTGCATGTTGTAGGGTTCATCTACCCCATCACATACATGTCATGGGTCTCCAACCCCATCCCTGTAAAAACAAATAGGGCACTATTCGTGTATGTACCGACTTTTTCTATATCAATCACACTTGTCCCAAAGACAAATTCCCAATGCATTTCATTGACCAAATTATCGATGACTATGTCAGCCATGAGGCCTTGTCCTTCATGGATGGGTTCTATGGATACAATCAAATCGAAATCTATCCAGCGGATCAATATAAAACCACATTCACTAACCCATGGGGTAATTTTTCTTATCATGTGTTGGGCCTTGGGTTTGGATTAAGAAAGAAAGTGAAGAAAAAGGAAGAGAAAAGGTGAAGTGAAAACTGCACGGAAGGCATATTGACTAAGATCAGGTTGAAGTGGTTAAAGAAGAAGAAAATACAGAGAGAAGTAAGGGGAAAAAAATCATTGGACGAGAATATTACGGAGAACATATCAGTAAGGAATATGGATCGTGGACAACTTAGCAAGCAGAAAAATCCACCAATAGATGCTTTGGAGCAGCTCATGGGAAAGAAGAAAAGATAGGATGGCGAAGCCCAGAAGACGTGGGTCAAGTTGACCTAGGGTTTTGGATCTGGGGTTACGACAACTAGAATTTATCATCTAATGTATAAATAAAGGTCTAGAGGACCTGGGATGGGTTGCTTCAGAGTTGTATGTTCATGTTCATTAGTCATTGTGGGTTATTGTTGTTGTGATTATTGTTGATAGAGTGATTATTGTTGTGAGAGAGAGAAGTGATGAGAGTGAGAGCCTTATGGTATTGTAAGATCTTCATCTGGGTGCGAAGATCAACCCTACATCTAGGTGTGCAGGGAGGGGAGAGGAGGAGAGAGAGAAGAAGAGGAGATCTGCAAGCTAAGAGCATAGATATAGCTGTATATTTTCATATAATATCAAGAAACACAGTTTTGTGGACGTAGCCCTAGGGAGATGGTGAACCACATATATCATGTTGTCTGTGTGATCGATGTTGTGTTCTTTTTCCTTTTGATTAGTCTGTTATTGCATCATTATGTTATAGATGAGATATAACTATGTGAAATAGGTTTAAGTTGGTAAATGATATCTAGCTTATGTGTTTTTATTGCTTTGGATCCACTTTACATTTCCTCTGGTTGCGGACACCTGTGTCCTGCAGCCCCCTATTTCTACATCGGGTGAGACTACATCTAATTCGCAGGTGTTGTCGAAATGGCCAGTAGTTAGGGATTGTTGGTGCGTTGTTAGAGCTAAACCCCGGGTCTTCCCCTGTGCCAACAAATGGTTTTGTTGTTGGGACCTGAAACTATGATTGTTGGGAACTAAAGAAGAGAAAGCTTTGTGCGTAGATCTACTGCTATAGTGCACAATATTCTACTGACTGCAGAGCTCTGTGCTAAGAAAAGAAGTCCAATCTAAAGAAAAGAGGTAATATCTTAAAGATCTATGCTCTGATAAAGGTAAGATAAGTGAAAAGTTTTGTTTCAAAAGAATGGATCTAGGTATGCTTGATAGAGTTTGTCCTAGTCTTAAAACTAGGGCACAGCTAGAATAAATAAGATGTGAAATGAATAGAAATAGTGAAAGATATGTTATTCCTATGCATATAAAGAATGTTTGGAATAACACATGGATGCAAGACCTTAGAAAGAATTGTTTGCAGGTTGGTTACTGTGATCCCAATGCATAGTATAGGAAAGGTTGGGGATCATTTAAAAGAAAGAGAGGATTAACTCTTTGTTATAGTTGTATAATACCAAGACATCTTGCTAAGGAATTCCCTGGTAGAGGTCCAAGTTGTCTTTGCTATAAAGCTATGGACCATGAAGTTTTGGATTTCCCTAGAATGATTGCTAAATTTGAAAATATGAATATGAGACAAGAAAACCATGAGAAAGGCCAAGAGACTAAGAACATGATAGAACCCCAGAAAGAATCAGAGAACATATTATCACAGGTGAAAGAAACAATGAAAGATTATAGAGATATCAGTTTATCATAGACCTTGAAAGAGAAGAAGTGTATAGAAACAAGAATAGGAGACTTTGACATAGACTGTGTTTTGGATGAGGAAACACAGGTGAATATCATGACAGAAAGAACTTGGGAAATTTTGGGAAAGCCTCCTATGGTTCCTTCATTTGGAGGAATAGGATTGTTTAAAGGGAAGATGATAAGCGTATGTGGAAGACTTACCCAGATACCTATGAGTGCTCATGGAACATAAACAGAGGAAGAATTCGAGGTCGTTAATTTTGTTGAGAACAACGCCCCATTTTCTATTTTCCTAGGAAAAACCTGGATTGAGAAAGATCAAATATGAAGGAAATAAGAAAAAGAGGATCTAGAACAGAAAAAGAAAGAACTACAGTATTTCATGGCTAGGAGAACAGCACACTTATTGGAAGAAAAAGATGGCGAGTTGAAGCTATTGAGGACTAGATACTTAGATGTCGAAGTGGAGAAAACATAGGAAAGTTTGAAAAACATGTCCACACAGCAAAAATGAGCACCTACCCCTGAAATAACAAGAGAGGAGGTAGTCCACTCAGAACCTTTGAAATACCCTTAGCAGTGCAAAGTTACTATGCTAAGAGAGAATAAGAAGAAAAAGGGAAAGAGGCACCCAGTGACTCAAATCACGGGAAAGAAGGCAAGAAATCTCAGTAAGAAGAAAGAAAAGCTAGAAAAATTGCAGGAAGACCCAGAGAAGACTTCGCAGAAGAAAGATATGCAAAACTTGAACTTCGTTGGAATAGCAGCACAACATAGATTGGCACTTCGCCATGACAAAAAAATATGACCTTTGGAGGCATCTTGACCATTATCACGATGCTCCAGAATGGATAGAAATGTAGTCATGGCCGCAGATATTTCCATTGGACCATTCGGACCGCACCATAATGGATGGAATCGTATTGATTGAGGATGTTTGACCTGTTGGAGGAATCCGTTACAATGTTGTCTATTTATCCCATCGAATTTTTCACCAAGAATGCTTTTGCAAACAGTGGTTACCCGAGCCCACATAGAACTAATTGTTGTCATGTAGTTCTTACTGAGACTTCGCCACCCATTCAATTACCATAAGTATTTCTCCACCTACCTGAGATATCCGATCTTGAGCGTGTATGTCGGGTGATCATAGTGTAGTGGAAAATTCAGTGGAAGAAATTATGATAGATTTAATGGCTAAGAAGATCATTATGCAGGCGCACATGCCTCATTAACTAGAGGATTGCAAGCCTCTCCATCGATTGCACATCGATCTAGGCCCTCTAGAACTACGACAGAGAAATGAAGCAAGCATCATGATGACTTGGCGAATGCGAAGCTCATCCCATCTATCTTGCCTGACTATATCCCACCTCTAGCTGGCGTGGTTAGTCATGATACTATCTTGAGGGACTTCGACTACACATTTATCACTATGTACCTCTTGAAGGGGATACATGTAGTTGGACAACAGTTGGGATAGATTATGACGTTGAAGATCAGTGACTTCAACTTGGGAGATAACAAGAACTATGGCATGCTCTCCCCACACAAATATTTGACCAAAACAAAGGGGAAGAAGTCAAAGATAATCCCTCAGCCTTGGACCATGGACATTGCATGGTCCACCATCCTAAATGTGATAAAGATACCACATTTCGGAAGACATCAAGAGGTTAACATGTGCATTAAAATACTCATGTATTTCTACCATGGCAGTTATCTGTGGCTAGACATACGCATCACCACAGATCTGATGCTAATCCATTGGATCACTGAATTAAGCATGCAAGGACCAGACCCTCAAGAATTTTATCTAGGTAAGGTTGTAGTTCGTGCCCTAGCGCAGCGAATCAAAGATACCTATGATGATGTGGATAAGGGGAAGCAAGGCTACAAGGTAGCCTCCATCCAAAATGGCACAATGCGCCTAGCCTAATAGTTGATCACTCGTAAGCTAGTCAGGAAGAAAAAACCCACATAGGTCACGGGGTTCATTGTCGACCTCATAGGAAAATGAGTTGAAGGGGTACAAATGAACTGGGTGAGCTACCTCATCAACCAGTTAGAGAAAGACTACCATGAAGCTCAGGATCAGGGATATGAATTTCATTTCAGATGGTTTTTGATCCTCATCACATTTATTGCTTGGGAAATGTCAGAAGGAGCGACCTTCCCTAAAATTGGGTCATCTGAACCTCTAGCTACAAATTTCACTATGCTCTGGTATTCGAGTGACATGGAAAAACAATCGTAGTCAAACATGGTGTTCCACACCTATTACCTGCAGCTGAAGAGGGATACTCAGTCCTTCCCTCGCATGACGCCGAATACCCTACACAGGTTTAGGCCCCTTGTGAAGTTCCACACAAATAAACATTTCATTTATATCATTGCACGCAAATATGAACATAAATAAGAGATCCAATCCTACTATAAACTCACAGAGGAGGACATGGAAGAAATAACCAAGGAATGGCTCGCAGAGTTCCTTATACTAGTCGACCAGGAAGAACTATCTGACCCTAAACTCATCGAAAGTCTTGTAGTCACTCGTGAAGAGTATGATTCACCCAGCAGTAGCAGAAGGAAGAAGAAGGATGAGGTACAATATCTGAACAATGCATCAGAAGAGACTACATCAATTTCACCTGGAGGGGGAGGAGGTGACGAAGTAGACAAAGAAGAGGAGAAAGGGGAAGAAGACAAGCAGAAGCAGGGTGAAGTAACACCACCTAATGATCCCCTTGATGAGGTCGATACATCCAAGAAAAGAAAAGGGTCCTCCACAAAACCTTCATCACAAAAGAATTCAAAAGCTAGTAAGCCCAAGTTGTAGATTGTGCTCACAGTTGATGACATCGACCTCATCATTATTGTTGTATCAAATACTTCAGAGGATATTTTACAAAACAATGAAGAAAAACAAGAGACCATATATGATAGGATTGAAGAAGAGTTGAAAGGGGTACAACAAGCTCTCTGTTCAAGTTGCGCAGTGTCTACTGCACCACCATCATCTGAAAGAATTGAAGTGGGAGATGAGCTTGCACAGCTATGCAGACTAGCATATGTGATCAAAGCTCACCTTCATCATGTCCAGGAAGAAAAAGAGAAGACCACAGAGGAATTGAAGCAAGCAAAAGAGGAAGCCCTAGAGCAACACCGGGTTGCACAACAATAAAAAAGATGACCTACTAGAGAAGTTTGCAGAGGATAGAGTGCAAATCTAGAAGGATAAAGAATAGCTACTCACGGAGCATATTGGAGTTAAAGAAGCAGTCGCTAGAGCACTTCACTCTGTGATGGGCTTAGAACAGATGGAAGAAGACCTCGTGAAGAGTCAAGTGGGGGAGCTTGTTGAATCCATTCAGCAGCTCCAACAAAGAGTAGCAGAACTGGAATTTGAATTTCATCATTAGAAGAGAACTCCATACCACCCGCAGGAGAATGGTACAATTGAATCTTTCAACAAGAACTTGGAGACTGCACTGACGAATATTTCTAGTGTGAACAAATATGACTTGGATTTGAGAGTACCAGTAGTGTTATGGGCCTATAGAACCACTTGTAAGAAGTTGACAATGAAGACTCCATTTAAATTGGTTTATGGTCTAGAAGTAGTAGTACCTATGGAATATTTAGTTCCTATCCTGAGAATTGCAGCATTTATAGATATGGATGACACTAGTGCTGTGCAAAATAGGCTTGCACAATTGGTAGAGCTAGAAGAAGATATATTTATTATAGGATTCCATCAGCATGTACATAAGGAACGAGAAAAGGCTTACCATGACAGAAACATCAAGAAGAAAGCCTTTAAGCAAGGAGATATGGTATTCGTATACGACAACAAATTCATGAAGCATCCAGGGAAGTTTAGGACACATTGGTTGGGGCCATATGAGGTGGCATATGTTATAGAAGGAGGAGTTTCATAGTTGAATAATTTGAATGGAGAATGGAAGGAAGGTTTGGTGAATGGGAGCTGGTTGAAATTGTACTATGACAACCAGTTTCCTCGAAGCTCTCGGTAGAACAAGAAGAAGAAGGGTCTAGGTGCCAGGTGCAGTTGAAACTGGGTAGCAAACACAAAAAAGACATTTTGCAGATAGTGGGGAGGAACTGAGAAGAAAGCATAGGCTGCACTACACAGTCTGAAGTCGAAGTAAAACAGAAGATTTAGATCTACGGTGCCTCGGGATGAGTCACAGGTGAGTGTTGGGGGTCTGTTGGGCCTTGGGTTTGGATTAAGAAAGAAAGCGAAGAAAAAGGAAGAGAAAAGGTGAAGTGTGAATTGCGTGGAAGGAATATTGATTGAAATCAGGTCGAAGTGGTTAAAGAAGAAGAAAATAAGGAGTGAAGTAAGGGAAAACAAACCGTTGGATGAAAATATCGAGAACATATCAACAAGAAAAAAAATCCACCAATAGTTGCTTTGGAACACCTCGTGGGAAAGAAGGAAAGATAGGCTGGTGAAGCCCAGAATACGTGGGTCAAGTTGACCTAGGGTTTTAGACACCTAGGATTTTGGATCTAGGGTTATGACACCTAAAATTTTTCATGTAATGTATAACTAAAGGTCTAGAGGACTTGGGATGGGTTTGTTGAGAGTTGGATGTTTGTGTTTGTTATTCGTTCTGGGTTATTGTTGTTGTGATTGTTGTTGATAAAGTGATTATTGCTGTGAGAGAGAGAAGTGTTGAGAGTGAGAGCCTTCTGGTGTTGTAACATCTTCAGCTAGGTGTGAAGATCAACCCTATAGTTGGGTGCACAGGGAGGGGAGAGGAGGAGAGAGAGAAGAAGAGGAGATATGCAAGCTAAGAGCATAGATAAAATTGTATATATTCATATAATATCAAGAAACATAGTTCTGTGGATGTAGCCCTAGGGAGAGGGTGAACCACGTATATCTTGCTGTCTGTGTGATTGATGTTGTGTTCTTTTTCCTTCTAATTAGTTTGTTATTGCATCATTGTGTTAGATCTGAGATATAACTGTGCGAAGTAGGTTTAAGTTGGTAAATGATATCTAGCTACTGTGTTGCTATTGCTTTGGATCCACTTTTCATTTCCTCTGGTTGTAGAAACCTGTGTCCTACAACCCCCTACTACTACTTTGGGTGAGATTGCATCTATTTCATAGGTGTTGCCGAAAGGGCCAATAGTTAGGGATTATTGGTGCATTGTTAGAACTGAACCCTGGGTTTGCCCCTTTGCCAACATCGTGTCATGCCTTTTAGACTAAACAACATAGGTGAAACATTTCAATGGGCCATGACTTACATTTTTCATGATATCTCTTGCATCATCCTCATTTACTTGGACGACAACACTACTCGATCCAAGAAATGAACTCAACATCTAGATGACTTATGGGTCATCTTTCAATGATGTCGATAGTACAATATCCGTCTGAACCCCCTCAAGTGTGTATTCTGCATCACCGCTAGATGCCTCCTTGGGTTTATTGTCTCCCAACACAACATCAATGTGGACCCCCTCAAGTTCTAAGTTATCACAGAAATCCCACCACCTTGGAATTTATGCCAATTTCAAAGCCTACAAGACAAAGCCAACTTTTTACGATGCTTTTTCCCAGATTACGCCACTCGCGTGCATGGTTTCCTTTGCCTATTGTGTCATGATATCCCATTTTGATGGGATGAACATGTCGAAACTACTTTTGATGATTTAAAAATAGCACTTTGCAATGCCCCTTTAATTATATCCCATTTTGATGGGATGAACATGTCCAAACTTCTTTTGATGATTTAAAAATAGCACTTTCCAATGCCCCTTTAATTAGTCCCCCCGACTATGATCATGATTATATCCTCTACTTTTCAGCCTTAGACATATCAGTAGAAGGGGTCCTCGTCCAACTAGGGGATCATGGCCATGATCATGTCATTTACTACATCAGTAAAAACCTTTAAGAGCCACCCCTAAAGTACAATCATGAAGAGAAACTCACCCTCGCTGTCCAGAAACCGCGTCATTATATCTTGCTTCGCACTACCAAAGTAATGGAAGATTCCAAACCTATGCAGCAGTAGTTTCTTATTCAACAACAAATTAATGGAAAATTTGCTCGATGGATCGTCATCCTTCAGGAATACGACCTAGAATTTGCAACTCCCAAAATCAAGAAAGAACTCGTCCTCACCGAGATCATCATGACCTTTCCCTCTGAAACTAATGATGCATCTGTCAATATGGATTTTCCTGATTGACACCTCTTCTACATCCCCTTGGATTACCCCTGGTACAATGACCTCCTCGTCTACCTTTGAACATAGAAGTTTAGAACCCATCTCTCTTGAGACGATCGTCTGCACATTCACCATCAATCCCCTTGATATCTCCTTATCAATGACATCTTATATCAACGAGGGGTCGAAACCATACTCCATCGATGTTCGACCATCGACAAAGCCGACAAAGTCTTGGATGACTGCCACAGTGGCACCTGTGGTGGCCACCTCTCAGGGATGTCCACCACCTAAAAAATCATTCGAGTAGGCTACTTCTAGCCCACATTGTTTCATGACTACATCCACGCTGTGAAGCGATGTGACAAATGCCAGCTTTATGCAAACAAATAACGAGCACCACCTGTTCTTTTACATCCCCTCATCACTGCCAGCCCCTTTTTTAAATGGGGCATCGAATTCATGACTTGCAACCCTCCATCTAACAATGGGAACAAGTACATCTTTATCGAAGCCGATTACTTTACCAAATGGTCCGAAGCCATGCCTACCTTCAATAACACCACTAACATAGCATCATGTTTTTTCTTCAACCACGTCATTTCCCTCTTTGGAGTCCCACTACAGTTAGTCTCTGATCATGGTAAACACTTTGAAATTGATATATTTGTTGAACTCTCCTCAAATTTAGGCTTCTCCCATGAGTTTGCCTCCCCATACTACCCTTAGTCCAACGGACAGGTTGAGGTTGTTAACAAAGTTCTCAAAACCATGTTGCAATGCACTGTTAACAAACATAAGACCAATTGGCATCATATGTTGCTTTTAGAACTATGAGCTTATCGCACGACAGTTAAAACTGCCACTGGTTTTACACCATTTCATCTCGTCCATGGGGTCGAAGCCACTCTCCCCATCGAGTGTGAAATTCCCACTTTACGCACCGCCATAAAGATATTACCTCACACTTCTCCAATGGAGAAACGCTTGTTGAACTTAGAGTCATTGGATGAAGACTGTTAGTCTTCAATACATAACAATGAGGCAACTCCAAAATGGTCGAAGGCCACGTTTGAATGCCATGTCAACCTTCGCTCATTTAATGAAGGAGATCTCGTCCTAGCCTACGATATCGCTCACGATACCCTCGGTCATGGAAAATTTGAGTCATTATGGAATGGACCCTACATCATCCAACACTGCCTCACTAGAGGTGCATACATCATGGCCTCTCCAGAAGGCTACCCTCTCAAAAAACCTGTCAACGAGTTGTACTTAAAGAAATTTTACACCTAAGCATAGTCATTCTACACTAGGCTTTTTCTTTTTTACACATTTGTAGAGTGTTTAGTCTTCTATTTACCCTCCATGCCTTATGTCTGATATACCATTTGTTTTATTTATAGATGTCTCCTCCATCAGCCTACCACATAGGTTACGCTGACAGAGCTAGTCGATGGACAAAGAACCTCGCTTTGGCTGCTTGGGCCTTGTATACCCCCTCACATGAATTGCTCCACTCCAGTGGAATATGTTTGGGCTCAACAACCAACAACCAAGTAGAATACACAACCGTCATTGGCCTCCTTGCTGAGGCTAGTAACCACCATATTCATCACCTTAGTGTCTTATTAGATTCCTAGCTTGTCATCCTGTAGCTCACCAATGTGTACCATGTTTGGGATCCTTGCCTCTTCCGCAAATAACTACAAGTTAAACTCTTATCTCAACATTTTGATTCAATTACATTTACACATATTCCAAGACAATTTAATGAAATAGCATATAACATGGCTAACCTAGTATTAGATTAGCATTTATCACATCAAGACACCATTACACATGCATAAATCATCTAAATTTTGTCACAGCTTATATATTAGACATCATAAAAAGCACCAAAAAACATCATCACATGTGAACATCACAGAGATCATAAACATGCATATCCATATATATATATATATATAACAATCAATGTATCATCAATGTTTACAAAAATGGTACAAAATGCACATTGCTCATAGGCAGGTGAGCCCCCTCATTCATATAGGTACAAAATAGGTGTCACACTACCCTATACAAATTGGGCTCGCTAGCCTATATAAATACAAAAACTATACATCAAGCACTCATGGTGCCTCTAGAGCACCATCACCAGGTCATCTATTAGGAGGAGGTGCCCCACTAGCTGGGGGTCCTCAAGGTCCTCGAGGCAGTTGCCCAGTCATAGCTTCCCTCTCTACAATTGCTCTGTGGATCAGGGTTCACAACTCTACTGGAAGGCCCACACACTGCTCCAAGACTCCCTCGTCCTAGATATGAGTCCAAATGCCCTTAGTCACTCCCTCTAGCACCACCTCCAATCAGCGGTGGAAGTCCTCTAACACCCTGTCGATCTCTATTGGAGGAGCATGTGATGGCCCTGCACCAGGTCATCAAATCAATGCCTCATGTAGGATCTCACATCATCGGCTAGACTCGCACTAGCCTCAACCCTGTGATGTCTCTCTCCCACCCGTGACCCTGCCTGTAACTGTCTCACCAACCCCTAATGAGCCGAGTGTTGGCCTTTGACCAAGTTTTGGGAGTTTCTTAGTCATGTTGACCTAGTTTGGGACTTCGACAACCTGCCAAAGGAGGAGCACAAGACGAAGCAAAGATCACGGGATCTCGACCCCTTTTTGGGCCTCTTTTTGGGTTTTTGGGAATATGTAACGGGAAAGGGATGTCAGCCCATGAGTTTACCCATGTTTAGGCCTATTTTGTATATATAAATAGATGCCTAAGCTAGGAAGAAATGGAGGAGACGAATGAAAGGCTAAGTGATAGATCTAAGTGATGTGAATGTATGATAAGTGCAAGTAGAGTTTTTGGATGATTTGTGCATGATTGTAATAGGCTTGAAGAGATGAGTGCAAGTAGTTGTGACAGATTGTGAAAGGCTTAGTGTTGTAACATGAGGAAGAAGGATCTAGCAGGCTGTGCAGATCTTCTGTCCTATGTGGAGTAAGGGTTTGAGGCTCTGTGCTGTAATAGATTGACTGAAGTCAATAAAGAAGAAGAGTTGGTGGACATAGCCCCAGGAGAGGGGTGAACCATGTAACCACTGTGTTATCTTGCTTGGTGCTTTTCTGAATGTTCTTATACCTTCTTTGCTTAGTGCTTTCAGATGATTAGATAGATCTACTTATGCTCAGTGTTAACGATGTATAGAATGTTAGATATGATTTACATGAATATGCTCAGTGCTTGATCCATTACATCCAACCTATTTACTTATGCTAAGTGCTTGTATATGGTAGATTAGTGTGGATACTGCGAGGCTTTGTTTTATCAACGAAGAAAATAATGATTGCATGTTAAAGAACTGAAGGTGCTAAATGATTTATTAAGTAATACAATCATAGATTTGTGTCCCAGCTAAGGTTGCAGACACTTGAGTCCTGCAACCACCCCTGCCTCTACCTCGGGTGAGACTTCATCTTCTTCGCAGGTGTTGCTAAAAGGGCAAGTAGTTAGGGTTTTTTTAGTGCGTTGTTGTAACGTTGAACCCTAGGTCTTCCCCTATGTCCCAAAAAATGGTTTTGTTGCTGGGACCAAAATTGTGATTGCTAGGAACTAAGGAAGAAGAAACTTTGTGCAAATATTCGATCTAAAAGTGTGAAAGATCTATGCGTAGATCTGTTTCCCTTGTGCACAACATTTTACTTGACTTGTGAAGCTCTGTGCTAAAGAGAGAAGGCTAGATCTGAAGGAAAGAAGCTCGATCTGAAAAAAGGAGGTCAGATCTAAAGAAAAGAAGCAAGATCTGAAACCTTTGTGCTCTAAGAAAGGTAAAAGTGGAAACTTCTGACTAAAAGGGGTAATATCTACAAGCTCTGTGCTTTGATAAAGGTAAGAATAGTTAAAATGTCTTAGATCTGAAATCTTTGTGCTCTGTAAAAGTAAGATAAGTGGAAAATTTTATTTCTAGAGTATGAATCTAGGTATGTTTGATAGATTTTGTCCTAGCTTAAAAACTAGGGCACTAATAGATGAAAGAAGATTTGTTATGAATAGATCTGATAAGAATCATGAAAGATGTGTTATACCTATGCATAGAAAAGATGTTTGGACTAACAAATAGATGCAGGATCCTAGAAAAAAATTGTTTCAAGTTAGCTCATATGATCCTAGTGCACAGTACAAAAGAAGTTGGGGATCATTTAAAAGGAAGAGAGGATANAATAGTTAAAATGTCTTAGATCTGAAATCTTTGTGCTCTGTAAAAGTAAGATAAGTGGAAAATTTTATTTCTAGAGTATGAATCTAGGTATGTTTGATAGATTTTGTCCTAGCTTAAAAACTAGGGCACTAATAGATGAAAGAAGATTTGTTATGAATAGATTTGATAAGAATCATGAAAGATGTGTTATACCTATGCATAGAAAAGATGTTTGGACTAACAAATAGATGCAGGATCCTAGAAAAAAATTGTTTCAAGTTAGCTCATATGATCCTAGTGCACAGTACAAAAGAGGTTGGGGATCATTTAAAAGGAAGAGAGGATAAAAATTTTGTTACAGTTGCAGAAGGTTGGGACATCTTGCTAAGGAATTCCCTGGTGGAAGACCTAGTTGTCTTTGTTGTAAAGCTCTAGACCATGAAGTATTGGATTGCCCTAGAATGATCGCCAAGCTTGAAGGAATGAACCTGAATCAAGAGAACCCTAAGGCAGATCTAGAAAAGGTAGAACCCCATAAAGAATTAGAGAAAGTATTGATACAGATGAAAGAAACCCTGAATGACCACCGACATGTCATCTTATCAGAGATCTTCAAAGAGAAGGAATGCATCGAAGCAAGAATAGGGGACTTCGACATTGATTGTGTTCTGGATGAGGAAACACAGATGAGTATTATGCCAAAAAGAACCTGGAAAGCTATAGGAAGGCCTGCTATGATCCTTTCACTAGGAGGAACAGGTTTATTCAAAGGAAACCTGGTAAACCTATGTGAAAGGCTCGCTCAGATACCTATGACTGCCAATCAAACTTTGAAAGAAGAAGACTTTGAGATTATTAAATTTGTTGAAGATAGCACCCCGTTTACCATGCTAATAGGAAAACCTTGGATTGATAGAAATCAAGCCAGACGAAAGGAAGAAGAAGAAGTTTTGGAATAGAAGAAGCAAGAGTTAAAAGACTTTATGACCATAAGTATCATGCACTTGATTGAAGAATAGGAGTGCAGATCGCAGATATTTAATACTAGAATCCCAGATGTCAAAGCTAAGAGAACACTAGAGGATCCTCAGAATATTGAATTACCTATCCCAGACACATAATAAGTATTATCCAAGAACCCTAGGAAATAATTTCAACAGTGTGAAGTAACTAAGACCAAAGAAGAAAAGAATCAAAATGAGAAAAACATTACTGAGACAAAGCTCACTGGAAATAAGGCTAGAAAGTTAAGAAAGAAAAGGGATAATACTAAAAGGTTATAGTAGGTTCTAGAGGAGACCTCGTAGAAATAAAAATTGCAGAATTGGAGCCTTGCCAAGATATTAGAACAATGACACATGGTACTTCACGATGAAAAAGCAATCTAGCGGTTGGGGTTGATATATCTGTTCGAATTATGCTCCGAATGGACAGAAAAGCAATAAAGGTTTGCCATCTGACTGTTGGACTACGCCATAACGAATCAAATAGGAGTTAATGGAGGCTCATACCCGTTGCAAGCCAACCATTGTCGATTTACCTATTTAGCTCGTCGTGCCACACACTGAAAACACTTTTGACAACTGATAATTCGAGCCCATAGACTAAGTTGAGTTTATATAGTGATCATTGTGCTCTCATTCTCTATCTCACTAGCGTGTCTGAGTTGTTCCCCGATCCCGCAAATTGTTTACCTCGAGTGCGTATGTCAGAAGCATTGAGCGCTGCAGAGAAAGACGCTTGGGATTTTTTTATCAACTTGATGACAGAGAGAGTCATGTCGGAGCAAGGACTGTCTACAGGTGTACAAGCATTGTCGATAAGAGGATTGCAGGCCTCTCCTTCCACTGCTCGAGTCGGTCCATCCCAACCAGCTGCTGAGAAATGAATGAATCACATAGACGATATCACAAATGCTAAGCTAATTCTGAGAATTCTACCTGCTTATCTACCACCTCTGAGTGGTGCCATCAATCGTGATAGTGTACCCCACAAATTTGAGTATGCTTTGATCACTGCATACCTTCCAAAAGAAGTGTGTGCAGTTTGTGCCGACCAGTATAAGCTCACCACATTGAAGTTCAGTGACTTCAACCTTGGTGATAGGAAGGTTTATAGTATGCTCATCCATCATAAATATTTGATGCGAACCAAAGGAAAGAACTCCAAGATTATCTCTCAATCATGGACCTAGAACCTCACGTGGTCAACCCTAATTAATGTAATGAAGATTCCTCACTTCAGGAGGCATCAAGAATTGAACGCGTGCGTCAATTTGTTGTTGTCCTGCTATCATGGAGGATACTTATGGTTGAACCACCACATCACAGTGGATCTGACTTTGATCAATCAGATCATAGGGCTAAGCATGCAGGGCATTGACCCACAAGATTTCTACCTAGAAAAGACCGCATATCACGCTCTTGCCTAGAAAATAAAGGATACGTACAGAGATGTAGAGAAGGGCATGTGAGGCTACAAGGTAGCCTCTATCCAAAGTGGCATAATGCGTCTTTCCTATCAGTTAATCGTAGACAAGCTAGTTTGCAAGAACCGACCGACCCAAATAACCAAATTTGTAGTCAACCTTGCAGGGAAGTGAGCGGAGGGCCTACATATGAATTGGGTCAAATACTTGGTGAACCAACTAGAAATGGACTGTAGGGAATCACAATATCAAGGGTATGAGTTCCATTTTAGATGGTTTCTCATATTAATCGTTTTCATCACATGGGAGATGCTAGAAGGTGCAACCTTCCTGAATGTCGAGCCCTTTGAACCACTGGCCGTGAAGTTTAGTACATTGTGGTATTCTTGAAGGTATCCATACAGGCCACGCTTTGCATAACCCCGAACACACTTCACAGAGTTAGGCCATAGATGAAATTCAGCACAGACCACCACTTCATCTACATCACAGTGCACACCGGTGAGCATCACCAACAGCTATAGTCATACTACAAGTTAGCGGAGGATGACTTGGAGGAGATTACCAAGGAATGGTTAGCGGACCTCCTTGTTCCAGTGGGCCTCGCAGAGATGTCCAATTTTGATAGCCCCGAAACTGCCCCGGATACAGCCGGACCTAGCAAGATAAAGAAGACCGAAGAGGTCGATGATTTAGACAGTGCATCCGTAAAGACCGCATCTATCTTAGCTGAGCAAGGAGGTGATGGAAAAGAAATATAAAAAAATAAAGGCGAGGCTACACCACCAAAAGGCGAGGAGGATCCCTCGAAGAAAAGGAAGGTTTCCCCTCTGAAACCTTCTTCAAGGAAGAAAATGAAAGCAACTAGAACCAAATTCAAGACCACCCTCACCTCAGATGACTTTAACTTCATCATCGTTGCACTAAACAATGATTCGCTAGATATAGAAGAGAAGCAGGAAGCCAAGAAGGAGGAGGTGTTCAATCACATCAAGGTCGAGCTTCAAGAAGTGCAACGGGCACTACAGTCCAACTGCCTAGTATCCATTGCGCCCCTGATAGTTGGAACACCAAAACTAGGTGATGAGCTCGCTCAATTACATCGGATTGTCGATATAGTTAAAGCTTTCCTTCGATGACCTCAAGAAGAAATAGTGCAAGCCACCCAGGCTCTGGCGCAATCATAGGGATATCTTCTAGAACAACACAACAATGCAGAATGAGAAAAACTTGCTGTCCAAGAAAAGTGGGATGAAGAGAAGGCAGAGCTATAGAAAAGCAAGGAATAGTTGATCATCGAGCAACTTGAAGTTAAGGAAAGGGTCAACAGAGCACTTCGCTCTATGACAATCTTCGAAGTACAGACCACAAAACGAGTTCCACAACAGGTGGCACAACTTGAAGAGGTAATCTAGAAGCTCCAACAACACATTACAGATCTAAAGCCCCGTTCGAACACCCCTTATTCACGACTACAAGCGAAGCAAAAGGTGCAATTGTTTTTTGTTTTTAGGTTGGAAGGCAATGACATTAAAGTTAACTTCACCTAGATTATGAACACACGTGCACTGAAAGGAAAACAAACAACCTTGACGCCACGCTTTGGCACACGAGCAACTGGGTGAAACATGTGTAAAATCACAAGGTGAATCGAATACCCGTCTGACACAACAGGACCACGCCTACAAGCTAAGGGACAACATCCCCCTCCCAACACAACAGCCTTGACGAAAAGACTAGAAACTCAAGGCATGCAAACCTAACGCCTGACAGTGTTTCATCCATGTGCCCAAAAGAAAACTTACAATGCTCGACAACACATGCACAGGAGGCATCGACTCCGGCCAAGTTAGCATTCGCCTCTGTCCAAAGGGCGCACAATGATCCCCTCCTCAGGAATCCTGTCGTCGCCCAATGTTAGATGCATCAACAATCATGCGCAACAACAAACGAGACCCTCAACACAAGACAAAACATCGCATTAAGAGATCAAGTTAACTATCTAACCCCTGACGACTAACCCTAGCATCCCAACAACAAGTCGATGAGATAACTACAAATTCCACACGATCCCAAAAATTCCTTGCGCAATCAATCAACTTGCAGCCTGGAGTCAATTATTAAGGTACAATTCTTTTAAAAAGAAAAAGGCAATAAAGGAAGGTGGCAAAATCCTTGATATAGGTCGTGTAAGATAACGGTTAATACGATAGTTTACAATGTTTAGGAATATGGTTAACTGAAATTGGCTCTAGAAGATAAAGGTGAAACAATGATGTTACTATCTAACCAAATAAAATTAATAGAGAATAAGGGTGAAAAATATAAGAGACATAGTGGTTATCTTATCGGTATATTCTTAGGTATTAATATATATCTGAGGGTTGAGGGAAGGAGATAAAAGTTTTAATACACCTGTATAATATCCATAAAGCGATAATGGTAAAAGGAAACAACAAATTTACCAAAGGATAACTATTATCATAAGTAAATATATATATAGCTGGGAATTTACCCATTATGAAGAAATTGAAGCGCTCTCAATACACAACAGAAAAAAAAACGGTGTCACAACAAAAATTGAACAGTTGTCAAGTAAATGCTATTTAATATCCTTGCCGGTATACTAGTGCAAACACATAGACTACAATGTGGCAAACACATTGTCCCTTAACGAGCAATTACTGGATAACTGTCCCGGTAAAATTGCTATCTTTACACCAGGGAGCTCGGCATCAGATTTGGTGTTGTTATTGTAGTAACTTGATGCCAATTAAAGACACTTTCTATAAATTTCCCTGGCTGAAATGCAGATCAATCACCACAAGAGATCGCACCGTAAAGGAAATCCGATTTCATTCAAGGAGCAGCACACGCTCAAATGTCTTCATCGAATTTTAAAAG
>JASDQU010736964.1:62139-74053 GCA_032191745.1 Picea mariana | reverse complement strand
ATCCTTTTTCTGGGAAGGGTAGCTCTGGAGGACTTCCAAAGCAGACATTTCACAAGAGGTTTGAGACAAATCCTCCACCACAGAGTAGTTATGGCGGCCCCTACATTTGGATTGTGGGAAGCTTTATTGAACACACCTTTTGGGATGCATGTCATTGTTTCTCCCAACGTCTTCTCAATATGGAGAGGAAGAGGTGGGTTTTTGGCTTCTTTAACCTTCTCAAAGGTGTTTGGCATTCCATAGTCATGTGTCCTAGTTTCTATATCAATGCTACCTTTCATCATGTACACATTCATGGATGAAGGATTACTCGAGGATAGAGAGGGTCCCTGACTGCCCCCTTTCGCTCTTGAAGAGTCTTGAGTTAAATTTTTCCCATGTGGAAATGGGTTCGTTAACACGACAGGCTGCTACTATGCCAATAACTTTTGGGCCTCCGCAAGCTGAGTGAACTGGTGAGTCGGATGGTCTTTCGTGCAAAGATTATACAGATACTTCAACTTCTTCTTTTCTATGTTTCCCCCACCAACAATATTGGTAGGTTTCTTATCCCCCTTACCCGTCTTTTGTTATTTATTCTTTTTGTCAGGCTACTAGGTGGCCTTTGGGTTTATCAATTGCACACTGTGTACATCTAACATTTGGGTAGGGGGAGCAGTTGAACTAATGGTCTGGCTGACCACTGTTTTTTGTATCGAAAATTGTTGCAATTGATTCGACAGCTAATCAATGAGATTTATTTGTGCTGAACCAACAATACCATCATCATGTGGTCCAGATCTCTGTCTAGTCTTGTCAAGTATTAACCGTAGTGCATCTGGAAAAATTTCGTAAAGTAAACCAGACTGAGAGTAAATCAACTCTAGCTGTTGAGATCTCATTATCACTTATTCTTCTTAAAAGACCCCAACGTTGCTACGTCTTTGGATAAATGTGGTGACAAATACTTAAGGAACCACTCAAGAAAGAATGATAGTGGGACTGGTACTTTTATCAAACTCTTATAATGTCTCCATTCTCAGATGTGATTTGAGAAATGGTCCACTTTTTTCTGCTCAAAGTTGGCCAGCAATTCGGTGTTGGCATCGTATCTCGCAGGTAATTGGCAATGGATTTCTTAAACCATTTCCAANAATTCGGTGTTGGCATCGTATCTCGCAGGTAATTGGAAATGGTTTAAGAAATCCATTGCCAATTCATCGAAGGAAGAGTATATTGAGTGATCAAGCTCAATGTACCATTTCTCCGCACTCCCGATGAGAGTGCATTGAAACAAACGCAACTGTACAAAGTCATATCTCAATGAATTGGATGAGCACCATATATGGAAGGAAGTCACAATGATCGTCTAGATCTTCATTAGGCTTAGCTTTGAACTTTGGAAAGTCTAAAGGAAACTTGGTCAGCATAGGAGGCCAACGTGGATTGTGACAGATATGGTCGTTTAGTAACCTTGTCAAGTCTGGCAAATGCAAAGTTGCCAGATATGAAAGTTTGGGTTGTTGGGTATAACCAGGGAAAAAGGAGCCTAGAGTTTGGATGGCACCAGGTTGCTAGGAAAAGTTGGTTTTCTAGCCAGGGTTCTGGTAAAAACCATGGCCGTGACCAGCGTACAAATTCTATGCTTATTGAGATGTCATCGGCTCACTCCCGTAGTAGGATGTGGAGGGTTAGGCTTGTGTTGTATTCCAAGGATTCTGAAAAAGGTTCCCCCCTACCAATTCGATGGGGATAGGTCTTTAGCCTTGCCCAGGGTTCCATTGGCTATGGAAGGGGTTGCCCCTATTTGACATCCCTGAAGAGGGAAATGATCCCTGCCATAGATTCCAAGGTCCTTGAGAAGTGTGTGCCCCATGCGTAGGAATAGTACCCTGTGTAGGATTCTATGATCCAAAATCAGGGTTTCCCCTGGTCGAGATGAAAACTGATGAGAAATTGTTGTTACCAAACACACCGAACAAAGAGAACATAGTTGAACCTACCATCATGCTATAAGAAGGAATTCCTTGACTACCTTCTCCAAACGAACTATATTTTATGTTCAGCCCGACGGAGTGCTGGTGAGTATCGCCAAGCAAAGGGGATGAAGGAGGTATATGACCCCCTCTATAAGGGAAATCATTATAGAGAGTAGAAGTCCCCCCCATGGATCCTTGCAGAGGAGTGTTTGAGCTCCCTGCCCCCATACCTAAAATCTGTAGAGTATATTAAGAAAGGATAGAGTTTGTATCGAAGCCAAGCATCCTGTATCAGAATGGAGGGTTGTCTCACTCGGGGTGAAAGGAGTAGTGATCAATTCCATATACGGAATCAGACCATTGCCTGAGGTGGAGGCAGTTGAGACTGTAGTGGTACGGACTGACGACGGTTGGTTAGGAGGTGGAAAACCCCCTATAGTGATAGTCGTAGAGGGAGTATGAGTATTCCCTGGAGAAGTAGTATCATTTTTAATCATCGTTGCTTGTGACACTACATGACACTTGTAAGGATTAACCTGTAAGACAATGGGTGCCAATACATCAATGATTGAAGAGTTAAACGGACCAAGAGCTTCCACTCCAAGGTCAAAAATGGTTGGTTCCTCCAGAATCAAATGTTCTCTTCTCAGAGATGGGTTGGGATCAATTTCCTGTGGCCTGGTCGCCTCAAAATACCCTTGCTAGTCTAGTCTTCACCTTATCGGTGGTAGGGGTGGCTCCAGATCAACCAGCGGGAGGCCAAGAAGCATTCATGACCAACAGAGCTCCTGATTCTCCATGATGTGAGAATATCAATGACACACTAGGGATTTATATTAATGTTAAAGACCAGCACACACTAGAAAAATCTCCCATGAGACAAGACAAGCAGATCACTAGCTAGTTGGAAGAACAGTTACACCAACCAACTCTAGAGTAACTTACCGGTGCAAGTGAAACCTGAATACAAAAAAACCCTATGGGTATAATCTGCAAAGTGTGGCTCGATGTCTTCCCTAGGTACCGCGGTATACCCCTCACCTATGTAAGTCACTAAGATAAAGGAAACTGGGTTTCCATCATGCGAACAGTCACCAGGCGAGTACAATCCACAGTCGTGTGGACCATAATGAGCAGGGTATCAAGCCTGAAACCTATCAAGGGTATCGAAATCAAGTGTTCCAGAAGATGACTAAGGACCTCAAATGGATTTGAGACCCATGAAGCTCCTTGGAAAATGATATCAATGGAATCCCAATATAATCCCTCTATATGTGTTCCCCACTATGTTTGGTCTAGTTTTGAGGGGTTATCTCCGCTACCTTTCCGCACGTGACCTCGTGTTTAGCCCCTATGTTAGAGGGGGGTCTCAGATAACTTTCATAGTTACTAGACTTTCAAGCACTCCCTAACATAGACTCTTATGTTTGTTTTTGTAGCCTTGAAGAGTTTCCTCTCCAATCCTAAATCAAGGATCTAGACTAGATTAAATTGATGGACCCTACAAACACAAAGTTTAATAAATTTTAATTAAGCGTTAATTTTAGTGGCTGTCTTAAGTCAAAAGGAATGGAAGTGAAAATAGTGGTGTTATTTAAGAGATGAAAGAGAATAACATAAGATGAAACTGAAAACAAACTACTTCTTCTTCACAAATAAATATTTGCTAATTTAAACTCTTTAACCAAACTTTTTCGTAACTACTTTTCTCATATCTTTAAAAAAACAAAACTTAAAACAAGATTTCACTCGAATTCAAGCTACTTAATGTCCTAAGCATTCAAATAAAGAACTTAATAAAACTATATTTTTCTTTGGTAAATAAAGCAACTAACCTAAACTACTTTTACCAAACAAAGAAATGAATATTTTTTTATTATTATTGTTTTATGCTTCAAAACAAGAAATTTGAAAAATGAATTATTTTCTCTTCTTCTAAATCAAAAAAGGGAAAAATAACAACAAGTCAATACCAAGAAATGACTTCTGGCCCATCGCAGATCGCAGGGAGTCACTGACAATACCAAGCAGGCAGATCAAAACAGACTTACAAAATTCTCTAAAAACCCTAAGAAAGAAAACACAAGAAATCTTTGATAAAAATAAAGCTATGCTGAGGTCAGACCTAGGCTACAGACTACTATAACAGAGACCAGGGCTAGATCAAGAAAACCCCTTAGAAGTGTGACTTCTGACAGGGAAGAGGATGACTGCCTCTTCTTTAAAAAAGATTTTCTCAACATAGGCACCCTACTGATACTTCAACAGCCTGTGTATGTACGCAGGTTGTCCAAAGGCAGGGCGCATATGTACACATGTAGGCCTACTACAGGTCGTGTACACCTCTATAACTTCTAAAAAAAAATAAAATGAAAATCAACAGTCAAGCATAGGCAAGGAGTACTGGTATGGAAGACCAGAATCCCTTAAAGACACATAAGCTTACAAAAACTCAAGAAATAGTATATAAACTGATTCAAAGCACCCAAAATAATATCCCCAAAAAACCCTAGAGGTTTCCTCAGTATGGTCGCCAATTCTGCTATAGCGGGAAAACCCCTCTATGGACTACACCAAGGTTCTAAAGTGTAGGCAGAGATAACTGTCTAAAGTTTCTTACTTTTAACAACTATCTCGTCATTACCTCACAATCATACATAAAAGACAAAGTATAGGGATTTGGTAGGCATACCTTAAACTCTGTGTCCGGTGTCGATCCCTTTGCGCTTAGTTGTTTCTCGACTGTATATCTCCTCCCAAGGCCAACCTGCATTCACCAAAAGACAAACAAGAAACTAAAAGCATGCATTCTACATATGGATTAGTGGGTTAGACGTTATAATAATAAATGTAAACAAATCATAAAGATTTAAGACATCATTTGGCGGGATGAAAAAAGTATTTCTTTATATTAATCTCACATAAGTCATTTACAATATGAGACCGACAACTGCTCCTCGAACTCGATTCTGGGATCCTCTTCACCATGCACCAACTGCTTCCACATATTCTTCTCCTCTTTAGTTCTTTCTAGGGAAATGGCAAGGGTTTGCAATGGAGGAAGAAGGAATTCTGGTTCAAACTCACAATGTGGTTGCAAAATATTGAGGCAAAGGGGGAATATTGAAATGGGTAGAGTTTCTATTCTATCGTTCTTCTTCTTTGGAATGGGACCCCAACACCTTCTTTTATAGGCCAAAAGAGATAGTAACAGTTGGGGTGACTGGCTATGGGCAGCCAATTGGTTAGGTAACGTCCCAAAAACCCATATTCCTTTGTAATTTTCATTTTTCATGCTTTTTGTGAGTGTACGTGGGCTGTAGTGGTGCAACAAGAGTGTGTACGTAGGCAGTAGTGGTGTAGGCGAGTACACCTTCAAAATAATGATTTTTTAGAAGAGTTGTTCAATGATGGCTTGGAAAAGATAGCAAGTAAGATGGCTTGATGCCAGGTATGCATGTTTGGTGCAATTTAGGGTTATAACAATGCTCCCCTGAGGAAATCATAGCTTACGAATCTCTCTTTCAGGAATACCGAGATATTTTTGCCTAGTCATACACAAAGATGCCCAGACTCGATCCTTCTATCGTCAAACATCACATTGACACATTTCTAAATATCACCCCTTTACGACAAAAGCAACGCCCACTACAACCATCCAAAGCAGTGGCTATCAAAGCCAAAATTGACAAACTACACATTGTAGGGTTCATCTACCCCATCACATACACGTCATGGGTCTCCAACCCCATCCCTGTAAAAAAAAATAGGGCACTATTCGTGTATGTACCGACTTTTTCTATCTCAATCACACTTGTCCCAAAGACAAATTCCCAATGCCTTTCATTGACCAAATTATCGATGACTATGTTGGCCATGAGGCCTTGTCCTTCATGGACGGGTTCTATGGATACAATCAAATCCAAATCTATCCAGTGGATCAATATAAAACCACATTCACTACCCCATGGGGTAATTTTTCTTATCGTGTGTTGGGCCTTGGGTTTGGATTAAGAAAGAAAGTGAAGAAAAAGGAAGAGAAAAGGTGAAGTGAAAACTACACGGAAGGCATATTGACTAAGATCAGGTTGAAGCGGTTAAAGAAGAAGAAAATACAGAGAGAAGTAAGGGGAAAAAAATTGTTGGACGAGAATATTAGGGAGAACATATCAGTAAGGAATATGGATCGTGGACAACTTAGCAAGCAGAAAAAGCCACCAATAGATGCTTTGGAGCACCTCATGGGAAAGAAGAAAAGATAGGATGGCGAAGCCCAGAAGACGTGGGTCAAGTTGACCTATGGTTTTGGATCTGGGGTTATGACAACTAGAATTTTTCATGTAATGTATAAATAAAGGTATAGAGGACCTGGGATGGGTTGGTTCAGAGTTGTATGTTCATGTTCATTAGTCATTGTGGGTTATTGTTGTTGTGATTATTGTTGATAGAGTAATTATTGTTGTGAGAGAGAGAAGTGATGAGAGTGAGAGCCTTCTGGTAATGTAATATCTTCATCTGGGTGCGAAGATCAACCCTACATCTGGGTGTGCAGGGAGGGGAGAGGAGGAGAGAGAGAAGAAGAGGATATCTGTAAGCTAAGAGCATAGATATAACTGTATATTTTTATATAATATCAAGAAACACAGTTTTGTGGACGTAGACCTAGGGAGATGGTGAACCACATATATCATGTTGTCTGTGTGATCGATGTTGTGTTATTTTGCCTTCTGATTAGTCTGTTATTGCATCATTATGCTATAGATGAGATATAACTGTGTGAAATAGGTTTAAGTTGGTAAATGATATCTAGATTATGTGTTGTTATTGCTTTGGATCCACTTTGCATTTCCTCTAGTTGTAGACACCTGTGTCCTGCAGCCCCCTATTTCTACATTGGGTGAGACTACATCTAATTTGCAGGTGTTGTTGAAATGGCCAGTAGTTAGGGATTGTTGGTGCGTTGTTAGAGCTAAACCCTGGGTCTTCCCCTGTGCCAACAAATGGTTTTGTTGTTGGAACTTGAAACTATGATTGTTGGGAACTAAAGAAGAGAAAGCTCTGTGCATAGATCTACTGCTATAGTGCACAATATTCTACTGACTGCAGAGCTCTGTGCTAAGAAAAGAAGTCCAATCTAAAGAAAAGAGGTAATATCTTAAATATCTGTCCTCTGATAAAGGTAAATAAGTGAAAAGTTTTGTTTCAAAAGAATGGATCTAGGTATGCTTGATAGAGTTTGTCCTAGTCTTAAAACTAGGGCACAACTAGAAGAAATAAGATGTGAAATGAATAGAAATAGTGAAAGATATGTTATTCCTATGCATATAAAGAATGTTTGGAATAACACATGGATGCAAGACCTTAGAAAGAATTGTTTGCAGGTTAGTTACTGTGATCCCAGTGCGTAGTATATGAAAGGTTGGGGATCATTTAAAAGAAAGAGAGGATTAACTCTTTGTTATAGTTGTATAATACCAGGACATCTTGCTAAGGAATGCCCTGGTAGAGGTCCTAGTTGTCTTTGTTGTAAAGCTATGGACCATGAAGTTTTGGATTTCCCTAGAATGATTGCTAAATTTGAAAATATGAATATGAGACAAGAAAACCATGAGAAAGGCCAAGAGACTAAGAACATGATAGAACCCCAGAACGAATCAAAGACCATATTATCACAGGTGAAAGAAACAATGAAAGATTGTAGAGATATCAGTTTATCATAGATCTTGAAAGAGAAGAAGTGTATAGAAACAAGAATGGGAGACTTTGACATAGACTCTATTTTGGATGAGGAAACACAGGTGAATATCATGACAGAAAGAACTTGGGAAATTTTGGGAAAGCCTGCTATGGTTCCTTCATTTGGAGGAATAGGATTTTTTAAAGGGAAGATGATAACCATATGTGGAAGAATTACCCAGATACCTATGAGTGCTCATGGAACATAAACAGAGGAAGAATTCGAGGTCGTTAAGTTTGTTGAGAACAACGCCCCATTTGCTATTTTCCTAGGGAAAACCTGGATTGAGAAAGATCAAATATGAAGGAAATAAGAAAAAGAGGATCCAGAATAGAAAAAGCAAGAACTACAGTATTTCATGGCTAGGAGAATAGCACACTTATTGGAAGAAAAAGGCAGCGAGTTGAAGCTACTGAGGACTAGAGACTTATATGTCGAAGTGGAGAAAACATAGGAAAGTTTGAAAAACATGTCCATACAGCAAAAATGAGCACCTACCCCTGAAATAACAAGAGAGGAGGCAGTCCACTCAGAACCTTTGAAATACCCTTAGCAGTGCAAAGTTACTATGCTAAGAGAGAATAAGAATAAAAAGGGAAAGAGGCACCCAGTGACTCAAATCACGGGAAAGAAGGAAAGAAATCTCAGTAAGAAGAAAGAAGAGCTAGAAAAATTGCAGGAAGACCCAGAGAAGACTTCGTAGAAGGAAGATATGCAAAACTTGAACTTCGTTGGAATAGTAGCACAACATAGATTGGCACTTCGCCATGACAAAAAAATATGACCTTTGGAGGCATCTTGACCATTATCACGATGCTCTAGAATGGATAGAAATGTAGTCATGGCCGTAGATATTGCCATTGGACCGTTTCGGACCGCACCATAATGGATGGAATCGTATTGATTGAGGATTTTTGACCTGTTGGAGGAATCCGTTACAATGTTGTCTATTTATCCCATCGAATTTTGCACCAAGAATGCTTTTGCAAACAATGGTTACCCGAGCCCACATAGAACTAATTGTTGTCATGTAGTTCTTACTGAGACTTCGCCACCCATTCAATTACCATAAGCATTTGTCCACCTACCTAAGATATCCGATCTCGAGCGTGTATGTCGGGTGATCACAGTGTAGTGGAAAATTCAGTGGAAAAAATTATGATAGATTTAATGGCTAAGAAGGTCATTATGAAGGCGCACATGCCTCATCAACTAGAGGATTGCAAGCCTCTCCATCGATTGCACATCGATCTAGTCCCTCTAGAACTACGACAGAGAAATGAAGCAAGCATCATGATGACTTGGCGAATGTGAAGCTCATCCCATATATCTTGCCTGACTATATCCCACCTCTGGCTGGCGTGGTTAGTCATGATAGTGTCTCGAGGGACTTTGACTACACATTTATCACTGCGTACCTCCCGAAGGGGATACATGTAGTTGGATAGCAGTTGGGATAGATTATGACGTTGAAGATCAGTGACTTCAACTTGGGAGATAACAAGAACTATCGCATGCTCTCTCCACACAAATATTTGACCAAGACAAAGGGGAATAAGTCAAAGATAATTCCCCAGCCTTGGACCATGGACATTGCACGGTCCACCATCCTAAATGTGATAAAGATACCACATTTCGGAAGACATCAAGAGGTTAACATGTGCATTAAAACACTCATGTATTTATACCATGGCAGTTATCTGTGGCTAGACATACGCATCACCATAGATCTGATGCTAATCCATTGGATCACTGAATTAAGCATCCAAGGACCAGACCCTCAAGAATTTTATCTAGGGAAGGTTGTAGTTTGTGCCCTAGCGCAACGAATCAAAGATACATATGATGGTGTGGATAAGGCGAAGCAAGGCTACAAGGTAGCCTCCATCCAAAATGGCACAATGCGCCTAGCCTAATAGTTGATCGCTCGTAAGCTAGTCAGGAAGAACAGACCCACATAGGTCACGGGGTTCATTGTCGACCTCACAGGAAAATGAGTTGAAGGGCTACAAATGAACTGGGTGATCTACCTCGTCAACCAGTTAGAGAAAGACTACCGTGAAGCTCAGGATCAGGGCTATGAATTTCATTTCAGATGGTTGTTGATCCTCATCGTATTTATTTCTTGGGAAATGTCAAAAGGAGCGACATGGAAAAACAATCGTAGTCAAACATGGTGTTCCACACCTATTACCTGCAGCTGAAGAGGGATACTCAGTCCTTCCCTCGCATGACACTGAATACCCTACACAGGTTTAGGCCCCTTGCAAAGTTCCACACAAATAAACATTTCATTTATATCATTGCACGCAAAGATGAACATAAATAAGAGATCCAATCCTACTATAAACTCACAGAGGAGGACATGGAAGAAATAACCAAGGAATGGCTTGCAGAGTTCCTTATACTAGTCAACCAGGAAGAACTATATGACCCTGAACTCATCGAAAGTCTTGTAGTCACTCGTGAAGAGTATGATTCACCCAGTAGTAGCAGAAGGAAGAAGAAGGATGAGGTACAATATCTGAACAATGCATCATAAGAGACTGCATCAATTTCACGTGGAGGGGGAGGAGGTGATGAAGTATACAAAGAAGAGGAAAAAGGGGAAGAAGACAAGAAGAAGCAGGGTGAAGTAACACCACCTAATGATCCCCTTGATGAGGCCGATACATCCAAGAAAAGAAAAGGGTCCTCCACAAAACCTTCATCACAGAAGAATTCAAAAGCTAGTAAGCCCAAGTTGTAGATTGTGCTCACAGTTGATGACATCGACCTCATCATTATTGTTGTATCAAATACTTTAGAGGATATTTTACAACACAACGAAGAAAAACAAGAGACCATATATGATAGGATTGAAGAAGAGCTGAAAGGGGTACAACAAGCTCTCTATTCAAGCTGCGCAGTGTCTACTAAACCACCATCATCTGAAAGAATTGAAGTGGGAGATGAGCTTGCACAGCTATGCAGACTAGCATATGTGATCGAAGCTCACCTTCGTCATGTCCAGGAAGAAAAAGAGCAGACCACAGAGGAATTGAAGCAAGCAAAATAGGAAGCCCTAGAACAACACCGGGTTGCGCAACAAGAAAAAAGATGACCTACTGGAGAAGTTTGCAGAGAATAGAGTGCAAATCTAGAAGGATAAAGAATAGCTACTCACGGAGCATATTGGAGTTAAAGAAGCAGTCACTAGAGCACTTCACTCTGTGATGGGCTTAGAACAGATGGAAGAAGACCTAGTGAAGAGTCAAGTGGGGGAGCTTGTTGAATCCATTTAGCAGCTCCAACAAAGAGTAGCAGAACAGGAATTTGAATTTCATCATCAGAAGAGAACTCCATACCACCCGTAGGAGAATGGTACAATTGAAGCTTTCAACAAGAACTTGGAGACTGCACTGACGAATATTTGTAGTGTGAACAAAGATGACTTGGATTTGAGAGTACCAATAGTGTTATGGGCCTATAGAACCACTTGTAATAAGTTGACAATGAAGACTCCATTTAAATTGGTTTATGGTCTAGAAGCAGTAGTACCTATGGAATATTTAGTTCCTATCCTAAGAATTGCAGCATTTATAGATATGGATGACACTAGCGCTGTGCAAAATAGGCTTGCACAATTGGTAGAGCTAGAAGAAGATATATTTATTGTAGGATTCCATCAGCATGTACATAAGGAACGAGAAAAGGCTTACCATGACAGAAACATCAAGAAGAAAGCCTTTAAGCAAGGAGATATGGTATTCGTATACGACAACAAATTCATGAAGCATCCAGGGAAGTTTAGGACACATTGGCTGGGGCCATCTGAGGTGGCCTATGTTATAGAAGGAGGAGTTTCATAGTTGAAGACTTTGAATGGAGAATGGAAGGAAGGTTTGGTGAATGGGAGCTGGTTGAAATTGTACTATGACAACCAGTTGCCTCGAAGCTCTCGGTAGAACAAGAAGAAGAAGGGTCTAGGTGCCAGGTGCAGTTGAAACTGGGTAGCAAACACAAAAAAGACATTTTGCACACAATGGGGAGGAACTGAGAAGAAAGCACAGGCTGCGCTACACAGTCTGAAGTCGAAGTAAAATAGAAGATTTAGATCTACGGTGCCTCGGGATGAGTCACAGGTGAGTGTTGGGGGCCTATTGGGCCTTGGGTTTGGATTAAGAAAGAAAGCGAGGAAAAAGGAAGAGAAAAGGTGAAGTGGGAATTGCGTGGAAGG
>JASDQU010736963.1:277375-291022 GCA_032191745.1 Picea mariana | reverse complement strand
GTGTCCTCATCATGAATTTCATGGGATGCATTTTCACTTTTGGGTGTCTTCTCTATTACGAAATTTCTCAATACTTCCATGATCTCTACTTTTAAGCCATCCATCTTAGTATCCAACTTAGCTTCCATTGAATCCATCTTAGTATCCAACTTAGCTTCCATTGAATCCATCTTCTTTTGTAGTTCATTTATGTCCCTACGCATTTCTTCACCTTCATCGAGAGTCCAATTAGGATTTTCTGGAGGCTTATTTGGTGTAGAAGGTCCCTTTTTGGGTGGCATGTTGGCCAAATATCACTTTTGAGTCTTGATTTTGAGGTGGTTCTGCTAGACAATATTTATTCTGTTCTATCTCCCAAGTTTCGGCCCTTCTGGGTATGAAACTTTCATTTAGGTAGTTCTCTAATATTTCTTCTCTGCAATGCCATAGGTCTGATCAAAATTGGATGTGCCAAGTGGAATTTACAGTAACTTCCTCACAACTTGCCGATTTTTGGCCTTTCCAGGATATCTCACTTGTATAGAATGCCCTGCACAAAATAATTGATATCAAATTCTGAAACTTGCACCCAAAATACTACAGACTATCCATGATCTAATGCAACCAGTCCCACTCAATTTGGATACTCTAGCAAGAAGTTATGATTGTTTTACCTGGAACACCTTCTTGAGACTAGTCAATAGGACTAGTTAGATACCCTATCTTACACAAGGTGTATATACAAATTTAAGATGATACAGAAGCTGAACGTTTTACCACATATACCTTACTAATTTCTGTAAATGGCCTCCAAATTTCAGGGTCTGAAACATTACATAAAAACATTTATAGCGAAAATTCCGCAATGACTCATTTCAGGATGATTCCAGAACCCTATCTTGTACAGGCTGTATCTCCGAAATTATAAGGCCTCAGGAGATGAATTGTGAACCCAATGTACCTTGATCCGTCTACTAAATACCCTCCAAGCGGTTCCTTCTGAAACATTGTAGAAACAAAGTTATAGCGAAAATGCCACAGTGTCTCAGATGTAGGAGCGAAACCCCAAGACCTAGAGCTCTGATACCATATGTTAAGAACCAAACATAAATATAGCATAGAAAAACCTCAGGAAAAGTACTCAATGCCTTGAAAAAGAGATAATTTCAGATAATAAGCCTCTTCGAGGGGGCAACCTCCTTTTACCCCACTTAAATGTTCAAGTACAGGATGATTCAAAATGAAAATGTCTCATTGGTATATATAGGAGACTAGGAGGTATAATTACAACTAATGGCCTAAAGCTGACATAAATAAAATAACATTACTAATATAATATGCCCCAATTAAGGGGTAATGTGCCAATATTAGGGCTTAACATTTTTTCTATTTTCTTTCAGTTTCTCAAGAAATATTTCGCGTGATGTTTTCGAATCCACCTTTGTACATGTTTTTTCTGTTTTGATTTATTTTTGTTTTCCAATTTTGGTTCTTTTCATTATTGTTTCTTTTTATCACTTTCTGAATAAAACATGCCTATCTCACAGTTTAGTTCAAAGAAGGAAAACAAAATGCTTCATCTTAAAACAACTGTTAAGGACTGTCAGAGTGTCAACTGTTGTAATTTCCTAAAACACAGACTAGTTAAAGAGGTTTTTTTGTTAAGAATTGATTTCATGGTTCCAATTTGTAATTATAAGTAGACACGACTATCATTAAAATCTCTTTATGTTGTCCCTTCTTTTAAGAAAGCAACTCAAGGATGCCTTCCTGTCCTCGAAAAATTAGTTTCATCAGGAAACTATTTTCAGATCATAATGAAGGTTATCAAGCGAAAATTAAAAGTCTGGAAAATAACATGTCTTGTAAAAACTAGAATTTCCAGCGTCACCCCACTCTTCTGAATGTATTTAAATTTATATCAGATTGTGAATAATTTCTCAAGAGTCGTGGAAAGTGTTTGTAAACCCGTCGAGATACTGAACATGTCTGTTGGTAGCGGGTAAATGCATGCATGATGCCAAGACAACTTCATTGGGGTATTGAACAGGCTTGCTGGTAGCGAAGCGATGTCGAGTTAGGGAAAATTCTCAGGTATAAATTTTGATATTGATCATAAAGCATCCTTCATTCTGGATTGAAATTTCTTGGACAGGATAGAGGCGTTAGAGTGGGTTAATTGACATCCCTGCCGAGGCTATGGATGCCTGCTGGCAGCAGTGGCCCTGACAGTAGTATTGGAGCCATTAACTTAAACATTGTGGCCCTCATTTGTAAAATCTGTTACCATATTTCATTTTTAACAAAAGATGTCTGAAATTGGACCATGTAATGATTGTCAAGATGCTTAATGTCTTTCGGTTGTTCTTTGATCTGAAATCATTTTAATAATTCTAACCTGAACTCATCAGTGATATAGAGATAACTGCTTCTCCCAGTAAGTCACCATTATTGGCAGCCCTACATGTTTTCACTTTTTAAAAGCGACATATAATAATTTATGTAGCTGCCTACACGTGGTCATGGGGTTATTTCTTTTTGAAAGTAGCTTTGAACTGTAAAATGATGTTTTAGTTATTCCTAGTTTTTTCTTCCTCTTCATTTTCGTGCTTCGTTCATGACTAAAAGCATGAACAAAGCACTAAAACTTATAATTGTATCGCCATTTTTTTTTAGGTTTATGAAAGGTAGATGTCTTTACAGATTTTTTTTTAATGAAGGCTATTTTGCTGTGAATCTCATCTTGTTGATTGCTCTAAAGTGGCTCGTCGATTATGAAGTGGGATTTGATTTTTGTTTGTGTACAACACCATGACTCCTTTAAAATTAAACTAGGTTATATATCATTGAGGCTCTTGGTAAGACCTATTCCTATCAATACACTTTGGTTCACGATTTTTCTCCTTACCTAAACCTTAGAAATCAACTCCACTTTGTTGCACGATGGTAAAATTTGAATGAACCTTGTCGTATCTTGTACCCTGTGGGAGTTCGCAGCCTGACAACGATATGCCCATCATTTTGATTTAAGTCTTGGGCTTTGTCCTGTACCCTCAATGACTCATTACACGAAACTCCCAATTCTCTTATGAAACCACTTATTCCTTCATTTAACTCGCGCATGGGTTTTGTTTCTTTGGTTCTTGCCCTGGTCTCTTTTGTTTTCGAAACCCTTCATGCTTACAGTGATCTCTTTCTACTTTCATGACTATTAGTCTGTTGAACCTTTATCGCCCCTTTCATCCAAGTAGATTTGAACAACCCTGAAGTTTTACACATTTTCTATTACATAGCAGAGTTTAATCCCGTTTTTTTCTTTCTAGAGACACGTTTTTGCAGGAGAGATTCTAAGCAAACCACTACGAATTAGAGCAAACCCTTTAAAACCCAGAACGAAAATGAGCCCATTTACCTTCTACGTGGACAGATTCTTCAAAAACGATACCGTTTCAGAGGTGTGCTTCATTTTCTGGACAACATTGTTTTAGAAATATTGTTTCGCCTGAGTTTTCCTTTTCTTTCCCTTTCCTCTCTATGGGTGTGAATATATGCAAAAAATGGCTGAACTCTATCATAAACAGAAGAAAAAATCCGTTTTCAAATTCCTGTGTGTTAATCTACACAATTTCTATCTCTTCGCTCAACCAAACTTCACTCTTTGGCTAATCTCCAGGGGTAAGAAACCACAATCCCGTTCACTGACAGAGCAATTCCTTCATCTAAAGGAGCATGTGTTACAACCATCCTCAATGAGCCTATGCCCAAGAAAATAGATGCTGAGCCGAAAGCCTTTGAATTGCATGGCCATGAACAACACGCCTATCCTAACACCTCTGCTAAGAACGCAAACGGGCCTTCATACAAACCGTCTAAGGGTGACATGGATATAGGGTTTAAAAATAAAAGGGCAGGTAGGTTAATCTCAAGAAGCCTACAAAATAAATTGAACTCTCATGTGAGCTCGATCAAAATGATAGAGGTCCATGAGATCTTTGATTCTAAGATCGAGAGATTCTTAGCCAAAGAAGACCCTCCTTGCCTCAAACCAGATCTCAGCCAGGCTTATAATTTCGTAGATAATTTGCCTCCCTGCCTGAAGCACAACCAAGGCTTCCCAGGTATCAAGTTCGATAAAAAACCCACAGGCAACAATGGAGATGTTCTGATATTCGTTCGTGGACATCCTCAAACAGCTATCACAGATCCACGGTGTGATGTTTGTCTATTTTGGATCGATAAGTATTACATAGACATACCTTTTCTTCAATTTCAAATAAAAACCCTCACTACTCAGATCGACTCATTAAAGAATGAAAATCGTAGACTAAAGTCCACTGTCCAAAGGCAAGGCAAGCGATTGAAAAGGACTGGGAACATAATAGTAAAGAATGTTGAGAGTGTTACAACAATTGTTAATTCTGAGATCCTGTGAACCAAATTTAGCATGCAGTTAAGAGATAAAGATTTGATTGATTGCTTTAGTTGTAGTTTATTTATTTTCTTTAATTACACAGATTTAATTAGATTTCTATTGTTAAAATAAAACTACCTACATAATCAGTTGATTCTATAGCCAGTTTATCTTCATTCAAATTTATGGAAACCATTAGTCATAATAGTATCTAAACTCCTTTATTTTCGTTTTTTCTTTCAGCA
Organism: Picea mariana; assembly: GCA_032191745.1. Classification (NCBI taxonomy): domain Eukaryota; kingdom Viridiplantae; phylum Streptophyta; class Pinopsida; order Pinales; family Pinaceae; genus Picea; species Picea mariana. The sequence continues at coordinate 286,387 of JASDQU010736963.1, read as the reverse complement.
TATCAAGTAATTGATGGTGATCTCATGATGTGGACTATTTCTAAGCTCATTTGGCATATCTTTTGTAAATAGAAATAAGTTTTTTTTAGTTTTGAGAGATTCATTGTGATATGGAGTCACTAGTACATTTGGGTCAAATTCCGATGACGCGTTTGACGCAATTGCCACTTTATATTGTCAGGAGAATGAAAAACAATGGACCCCCTCAAACGTCGTTTCACATGACGTCTCTTTTCCAATGACATATATTTCGTCGTTATTGCGACGTCTTGAACGTGGCATGACCGACGTCTTGAACATGGCAAGAGAGACGTCTGAAACATGGCAAGAGAGACGTATGGAACGTTGTTATCAGATTAATTGGTAGGTGCGGACACTAAAAGATTTCCCTATATCCACCTGGATCTAAAACAAAGCAAGACAGGACATGATTCTTTCCCTAGGTTTTGACCATTGAATTAACTAGGAGGCAAGAACAAATAACATACCTTATTATTGCTTCCTATGGTCTTTGTTGCTCCTGCTTCGCTCCAATGCTCTCGTGCAGTCAAGACCAAGACAACACAAACCAACCAAAGTGAAGATAGCACAATATATTCAACAGTTAACCTATGTGTATGATCAAGGAATTACACAATAAAGTGGAAATAGCTTTATGGGAAAGGGACATGCCACTGTATCATATTAATGGAAAGTAAAGATTACAACCTGAGCCTTGATGTTGCAAACTTCCTTTCGATGACTCTTGGCTCCCACACACACACTTGCTCAATCCTTGCATGAAGAAGATCAAATTCTCTTGATAGACTTGCTAGAGTCTCCAAGTTGTTGTTCAATGCTAAGTCCTTCACACAATTATTTCACCAATTCTCCAATGAATCTTGCTTAACCTTTTCCATGAGAATTCCCTCAATATATAGAAGAGAATGAATTAGTTACTTGGATAAGAATGATCCCAAAATATTAGGGAATCCAGTACTAGGATAACTATTCGAATGCCAACCCATTCTTCTAGAAGATTCCCTTCTAGAAGCATCGAGAATTCATCTTTTTCCTTGCTTTAGGAAGCGTTCGCACCCTAGATATTCAACACAGTGCAAGAAGTTCGCACCCTGGCTTAAGGCAGCCTGTGAGAATGGGTCATTCTCACAGCCAAATGTATTAGCAGCCTGTGAACCTTCTTAAAAAATGAGGTTTCTATGAAGAGATGAAAGTAACGTTTCTCAGGAGAAAGTTCTTATGAAGAGCCTGAGTACACCATCATTAATATGTCATCATGATGACCAAAATAATGGGTAACAGAATGCCCCCCAAAGTATGAGGTTGGAATCAGTGATAGCCAAAAGACTTTGTAAGCTGCATGTGTGTCGGAAACCAGGAGCACATCTAATCGGAAACCTGCGAACAACCAAACATCTGCAGAATATCATATATACCAATTCTGAGGTAGGCATTCCCATACTCAGATCATAGACTAATGACATTTAGACATAGGTCATGGCCACCAATCATACACTGTGGATCCGTGCCGTCAACATATAGCATAGCCACCAGGAATACACTGTGGATCTATGCGAGAAATTTCAAATTAAGACGACATAGCCATGAGACATACACAATGGATCTATGTGCTGCAAATTATACATACTCCATCACAACCTGGATCACAGAGATGATATCCAGGGTCTTCAATCTCGTCACCCAAAGTACAAATCTATCCATGTGATTACATGTGTCGAAGTTGAACATGGCAGAAACCACTTGATTACCGGTCAATGATGAAATCGTTAACAAGTGCGAGGGAAATCATCATTGATGTCAATGACTCCCAAGGTACACTAGTACAATCCATCGAGTGTGAATGAATGAGTTGAAGTCGAACATCCAATGGAATCTTTCAATCAGGGATCAATGATGTAAAACCACTGTTGAAAGCGAGGAAACCTGCCATTGAGGCATGCAAGCTCCAAGGTACCAAATAATTTCTAAGTCTTGATTCCGGATAATGAGTTGAAGTCGATGGAACAAAAATCGTCACAGGAGGGCCTTGATGTATCCCCCATCAATGACACGAAATGAGTAACAGATTTTGAAGATGAAATAGAGTATTATGCAAATTGGACTAGACACAGGGAAGGCCAACACGGAGAGAATGAACAACTATAGATGGCCGACTCAATATAGGTTTCATATGGACTTCTCTTGAACATATGAACGACACGACCAAGGATTTGGCAGCATTGACTCAAAGACAACACAGGGAATGACCTTGTAGCAAATCGAATGAGAGGCAAATGGATTTCCCAAACCAGCTTCAAATGATGAATAGGGGGTGTCATGTTCAAGAGCGACACTTACTGGCAATCAATACGAAGATGAAAACATATCCCTTTCCCAAATTTCCCCCCACCATTTCTGGCAATTACCTCTTTATTTTTACGCAAGCTTGAGGAGGATAACATATGCTTGTTGATGTAATCTCATCCTTCAGACAAGTCCCTCGGAGTATGTTTAACAAACCCTAAGAAGGAGTGGTTTGGTCTCATTACAGGTCTGTCAATGTTTGTTTAATGAGTCCAAAGATAGAAAACTCGAAGGTTTTTCATGATTGTAGAGTCTGGAAAAACACTTAAAAGAGAACTCTCTCAGTTCCTTTTTCATAAAATAGTCTGGATGAGACTGAAAAAGAGATAAACTATCACTCACCAGACGCTTACTTTAGATTCTTTATCAAGCATGAAAATAGCATGGTCACTCAGCTATCTTTTCATGTTTAGAGAGTCTGAAAAGAGCTTAAAGAGGACTCCAGCGGGGCTCCTTTTTCGTATAACCTTGTTGAGCCCGAAAAAGTGATAAAAATATGCTCGATCGAATTCTCATGTATTTGCGAGCACAAGAACAGACAAAGACCACTCTCGAGGCTTTATACACAAACCATAAAAAACAATCAAAAACACGCAATGTCAAAGAAAAACATGTCCATATCCTTACATTTGGCCATCAAAGTTATTATGCTTGCAAAAGTTACACACAAAATGGCATTAGGGATTAGGGTTTAATAGATAAATAATCATAAAAAACCAAATGACATAGTAAAAGTAAATAAAAAGGAGTAAATACTCTTTTTACCACATCATTTTTACCTTTCCACTATTTGAGCTCAAAAACCCCTCTTTTACCGTCAAAGTTAGGCGTCAGATTGCGGGAGTTATGAGCGTCCATTCAGCGAGCCGTCAGTGATAGTGAGGTAGGCTCTTTGTGCTTAACATTTTCATGGTTTAATTTTGCAATTTCATTGGTTAAAATGTCATTTTTTATTTGATTTTCCAAGCCCTACTTGCGTGTTTCCATTCTCGCAGGCAGACTACACGGGACCTGCGAGAATGGGGCATTCTCGCAGGTGACCCTAAGGTAGACTCCAAGGTTCTCACACTGTGCACACAGGGCACCTACGAGAACCACAAAGCTCAATTTTTTTTTTTTAAATTTAGCCAATGAAAGAGAATGAATTCATGAAAAAAGTTGCTAATCTTCTTGTTGTGTCTCTTATGCAGATAATTGGCCATCAAAATGGTGCCTGAATGGCGCAAAAGGGAGCACAAAGAAGACAATGCAATGGCCAAAAATCATCCACCTACAATTGCTGCTTTGAGAAACTGTGCACTCCTGAAGTACTTTCGTATCCCGGGCATGAGGGCCCAAGTCAGGTTGTTAGAGTACCTGGTGTGTATGTGGGACCCTGATCAACAGGTATTTCATGTGGGGGTCCACACACTGTCCTTAGATATCAAGGAAATTTACTTTTTGACTATATTTTCATGGCGCGGGCACTATGTTAGCCTGACTGGTAGCAGAGGTGGTGGGTTGCAGATGAGTGAGTACTGCCATTTACACTGCGTTCCCAAGGCTGAGAGAAAGAAAGGAAAAATAGCTATTTGGGGGGTACGAGATTTGAACCTCCATACTATCCTATTCACCATAGCTCAGATGGCTGGGAGTTCTGCTCCTCACATGGCATTACAGAGTTACTTCCAGTATGCTATTGAGTGTACTGAACCTCGGGTGTTCAACTGGGCAGATGCTGTGCTTCGCAGTATAAAAAAGAAGTTGATCAAATGTAGATGAGACGACCTAAAGAAATTTGGGTATGGATCTTTGTTGGTGTCCTTCTTCCTTGAGAGGGTTCCCCTACTGAGACTATAGGTTGAGTGGAATTTACCGGCTCCCAGGGATCCAAGGATGTTGAGATGGTGTCGATTCATGGCCCGACACGTAGCAGGATCGATCATCAAGTATGATGATACTTTCTTTGACTGGATTCAACCACAGATGTTGATGGTTGATGACTATGCTTATGCCAGGTTGGATTTTAGAGGAGATCTGGACTTAGTACTGCCAGAGGATGCTTAGTGGGGGGACCTTGGTAAGAATTACACACATTTTTCTCTTTTTAAATGTTTTGTGAATTTTTATCATATTCAAATGTTTTTGTTTTATATGTTCGTTCAAAGACTAATAAAAAATTCATTTTTGATAACACAGATGTTGGACCTTACCGTCCTCTTGGTACTTCTCCCATTCAGCATCAAGGAGAGGTAGTGACAACGCCACAATATGTCGAGGATTATCAGGTGGTGGAACAAAATCTAGAGGGCCTGACTGCAGATATTCCAGACATGCCTCTGGAAGAGGTTCCACGACGCGACTAGCATCATACTATAGGAGTATCAGCATCCATGAGTCGACTGCTCTATAGGGTTGCTCGGGCAATCGTGTGTTACCATGAACGTCATCCATGACATCACTTTGTAGAATCTATGAGCTTCAGATTTTGATATTTTGGTCTTCGGACAAAACTTTTTGTAAAAAACTCTTTTGATCGTTATATATACACATGAATTCTACCGGTTTATCATGTGTTGTGTGAACATTGATGTGATTGATTTATAAATGATTCAAATGTCTGTCTAATACATAATTAGCCAATGCATCTGTTAATGTATTTAGACATCTAGGAATATGTTGATATTCAATGTAATCAAAATAACGTTCCAAGAGGCGAATTTGCAAATACACCTGTAACAAAGTAGGACTTCGGATAGTATAAACATTACTTAACTGTAGTACTATAAGTTAGGAATCAAGTCGCACAACCAAATGACGAATTTTGAGCGAGATAGCATCAACCAATAATTCAATAACGACGCTATACTCTGCAATGTTGTTGGTCGCACGGCCGAGACACACACCTCGTAAGGAGACAAGTTCATTTGTAGGGGCGTAAATTGCCCACACAATGAAAGCAAGGTTCTGAGTACTACTGCTAGCGCCATCAACGAAGCCAATATAGGGTAGCGAAGACTCCGACATCTAGAAATCAAACACAACGTCACATAAGGGCAAAGGCTAGATAACAACAAAAACAAACTATAGTAACACACAAAAAGTATGATACATTAAAAATACAAGTACTTGTGCACAAATGACTTTATGCATAGTACTTCTTCAAGTACAACCCATTCCTGGGTTCACTCAAAGGGATACCATCGTAATCTACCAACTCATAAGCTCCTTTGTCTAAAACTCGTCGAATGATATAAGGACCTCACCACATGGGTTCAAATTTCCCAGCTCCTAACATATCTCGATCTTGTTCATAGAGAAGAACAAGATCACCTTCGGAGAAAACGTGAGGCTTGACATGCTTGTCGTATTGGGCCTTGATGCATTTTTTCTGAGCTTCTATGACTAGGGTGGCATCACGTCGAGTTTCGTCTAATCGCATAAGATACAAAATATGTTCTTCCTCAGCTAAAGTGTTGGGTAGGAGTTCAACAACTAGTTTTAAATAAGGTATCTCACATTCGATAAGGAGAATGGCTTCCACACCATAGACTAACCGAAAAGGTGTAAACCCAGTGGCGGACTTTATGGATTTCTGGTACGCCCACAATGCCAAAAACAACATTGTGTGCCAACTTGTTTTATGAATCCCTATCAGTTGTCGAAGCATAGTTATGAGAAATTTGTTGATTGCCTTGACCTGGCTGCTGGCTTGTGGATAATAGGGTGTTGAGTTATCATGGCGAAGACCCAACTTTTTAGTAAGTTTGAACATCATAAAATTCCTAAAGTGGCTACTGTGATCAGTGACGATAGCTTGGGGAACACCAAAACGAGCTATCACGTGATTAAAAATAAATAAGGCTGCGGACTTTCCAATGTTGTCAAATGTCGGTATCACCTCAGCCCATTTCGTAAAGTAATCAACGGCTATAATAATGTAACCATGCCCCCCGACCGAGTGAGGGCGACATGTCATGAAATCGATGGCCCATTTCGCAAAGGGACCAACTGAGACCACAGGGTGAAGAGGAGCAGGATGTGACCAAATCTTCTGATTATAGGTCTGGCAGGCATGGCATTTCTGAATGGCAATAATGGAGTCATTAAACAAAGAAGGCCAAAAATACCCTACGCGTAAGATCTTTTGGGCAGTAGCATACCCAGACATATGACCACCACATGCTCCAGAATGGCAGTCATTCAGAGCTTTCTCGGCTTCGTCGAACGTTAGACAACATCGAAAAACAGAGTCAATCCCCCGACGATAAAGAGTATCCTCGAGGATAATGTATTGACGAGCTTGATAGCGTATGTGACGTCATTCAGTACTGGACAAAGTTGGCCAAAAAGTCTAGGTTTGGAGATATATAATGATATCCCCATACCAAAGATCATCAGTGCTAATAAGGAAAAGAGATTCATCAGGTAATGAATCAGCTACTACATATTCTGTTGCAGAATGGGGGAAGTCGGATATCAACTCAGCAAAGACTAAGGACTTCTTGGACTTGGCGCGTTTGAATTCCATGTCAAAATCCAAAATCTAGGAAGCAACACCAAGCAAACAAGACCTTCTAATTTCAAAGCCACTAGTTGGTGATGAAATCCAATGTCGCAACAATGAGAGGAGAAGGGGTAGGGCTAGGGTGTAAAAGTTACGCTGACGACCTGCTTAACGGACTTACACCCTGGTGCAAGCTCCCACACATAATCATGGGTATACCCTCCAAGGAGCTCGAGTGAGTTTGGTCAATGTCAATTCCAGGTACTGTGAAGACTTTCCCCTCCACAGTCACCTCAGGTAAGAACCTAGAGAGATAGGCCACTAAGGTCACCACCAACAAAAATAAATCCTGGGGGGACAGTCGATAGTCCGATCCACATGCAAGGGTAGGGTATCTAGCCCGAAATCAACTCAAACGGCTTCCACTCATCATTGTGGGTATACCTTCGAGTGATCCCTGTAATACGTGCAATATCTACACTGATATCAACAAAGCAGGGTGAGTAACTCTGCCAATATCAATGCGACCTTGTGTTTGACCCTTGTGTGAGAAGGGCTTCCCAGGACAAGATGTTGCAAATGGAATTTAACACTCCCTAACACAAGATGCTATTGTGTGTTTTGAGCTTTTGGAGAGTGTATCTCTCTTCCTACTCCAAAGTGCTAGCCTAGCTAAATGTTGGTGTAAAAGAGCCCTAGAAAAAGAGTTACTAGTTAAATTTTATGATTACGCAGTGTTATTAAGAGCTGTTGTTTACTCAAAGGTAACGGAGATGAAACTTATGTTGTATGACTCTGACCCAACAATGCATGGATGAGAATGAAATATATCACTTTTCGTTCAATGAATCCTATGTATGGGAGGGAAAGAGAAATTTTTCCAGATCAACCATGAACTACAATGCAAAATTTCCTTTAAAATGCAAATGCAACAAATCACGCACCAAAGAACAATACTCTGTTGCTTCTTTTTCAACAATTTCAACAATTTGATTTTCAATATTTTTGAAAACAAAAATGGTTTTTTGAAAGAAAAAATTTTGTTCACTTTTCAAAAAGGACCCTCACTATGCCAATGAGAGTATAGAAAATCAAAAACCAATGAACAAGCAATGATAAAAACCCAATCCACTCTTTCAATGAAAACAAAAATAAAAAGCAAACCAAGATAGTCTTTTCAATCGCATAAGAAAAATGACCTTTCAAATAATAAGAAAATAAGAAAAGACCAAGAAATCTCAACTTTCAATCGATCACTGGTCCTTAACTAATCAAACACACTCAGATTCTGAAATCAGAGAGAATGGTGTTGCCAAGAAAAGTCAAGAAACGAAAGTCAAGACAAAAGTGACAAGAAGAGCCTTGAAATCCTAAGACTGTTCATGCATGCAAACGAAGACAAGAAAAACATCAATCAATGGTCCAAGAAACTCTGATGAGGCACCTAGACTGATCTAGGTAGTTGAAGATGCCAAAACTCAAATCCAAATTTTTGAAAAATTGAGTTCGCAGGCTAGTAATATTACACAGTGCGAGAAATAGGCATTCTCGCAGGTAACGTTTGAGCAGGGTGCAAGAACCTCGCACTGAATTCTAAAGGCAGAGTGAGAACCCTACTAATTCTCATAGGCTACAGTGAAGTACAGTGCGAGAACCTCTGAAACTAGTCAAATTTTTGGAAAATGAAGCAAATTTTGAGAAAGCCTCTGGACCCAGAGGGTCTATCAGGATATCCTGAAGACTCAGAGATTGATAGGAAAGGAGAAAAGTAAAACCAGAGGAAATGGCCACAGAAAAATACCAAAAGCCACAAAGAAAATGGGATGATCCCCAGTGGAGTCGCCAATTTTGTTATAGGATTAATCAGTAGGTGCGGACACTAACAGATCTCCCTAGATCCACCTAGATCTAGAACAAAGCAAGACAGGACATGACTCTTTCCCTAGGTTTTGACCATTGAATTAACTAGGAGGCAAGAACAAATAACATACCTTATTATCACTTCCTATGGTCTTTGTTGCTCCTTCTTCGCTCCAGTGCTCTTGTGCAGTCAAGACCAAGAGAACACAAACCAACCAAAGTGAAGATAGCACAATATATTCAACATTTAACCTATGTGTATGATCAAGGAATTACACAATAAAGTGGAAATAGATTTATGG
>JASDQU010736963.1:243508-255370 GCA_032191745.1 Picea mariana | reverse complement strand
GTCAATGCATTTGGACCTTGTTTAGGGAATTGTTCAAGGATTTTCACTATGGGGATCGTAAATGGTGGAAAAAAACCCAAGAGAAGTATTTACCTAATATAACCAAGCTGCCCAATTTTGACGATGCAAGGATCAGTACAAATGATCATTTGTTTACCGTCAATACCAATTGGACACAAAAAAATAAACCAACCCATCAACCCAATGAATCAAATTCAATGGTGTGTTGAGAGGCATGACACTCGAATAGTATCGAAGTCGATGAAAAGTTATCCTTTAGAGGCTAGTGTGACATACTTAACCAATTTAAGGGAGCCTATGTTATATATACCCTAAATAGTATAAAAGCTAATGATTTGGATTATGTTGATAACAAAACAAAGATAACAATAACAAGTAAAATAATGTTGAGATATTATGAACGACACATTAATATAGTGAAACCCAAACTAAAGATTGCATTAAGGCAATTGTGAGTGAGGGGGTCAATCCTTAAGTCCATGGAGGAGCTAGACTTAGTAAATTATGAGGAGCTAGACTTAGTAAATTTTGACAAAGTGTAAACCTGCCGCTCCGTTGTTCTCAGGGTTTTAAACTCGCCAATTTTCCTTAACCAACTTTAAAAAAGTGTCATCATTGAGCCAAGTTCTGTTGAATTTGAAAGGACTGGGTGGCTTATTCATCCCAGTTCTTAATTCAAGGAAACTCGGGTAATGATATGAGATTCCCCCGTGTCCTATCCATTGTTTCAATTGAAATGATTTTTCAACTAGTGTATCCTTTATCATAAAATGATCCAATGTTTTAGCTATGTTGTCTTCTCCCACTGTGTTATTTCTCCAAGTAGGTTTGAATTTGACCGGCTCAATATCCAGAAAGTTGTGTTCCTCGAGTTTTTGTGTGAAGTAGCTAGAGAGGGGATCCGTTCTCGCATGAGTTCCCCATAATTATTTAAAAGCCAAGGAGAAATTTAAGTCTCCTCTGAAGATTAAGAATTTTTCTTTTAAGAAAGACTTGGAGAAGAAATTGTCCCCGTAGGGGCCTCTGTTATGACAGGGTCCATAGATGTTTACAATATTGAGGGGTTCTTCAAGTTATTTCGAGGTAAATGTGATACCAAGGCTAGAGTCAAAACCCCAAGAGTTAATGACTTTTATAGTACGGGAGTTCCATCCAATAGCTAGGCCTCCTGATCTCCCGATAGAATACAGTGTAATAAAACTCCAATCTGGTAGTAGCGAAGAGAGTCTATTGAAAACTCCAATCCCTTCCCCTAAGGTTTCTTGAAGGAGAAGGACATCTGGATGTTCTATAAGGATCATCCTTTTTAGGGATGCTCTTTTGAGGGGGCCATCCAATCCTCTACAATTGAAAGAACAACACTTCATCAAGGCCCCTTTCCCATGGTTCACCTTGCTCTAAGCACCCTTTCAATAAAGACTTGTTTTCCTGCTAAAAGATCGATCTTGGATTTCTTTTGAGCCTTAGAAATGAGGGTTTTTCTTCCTCTCCCACTTTTATTTGTTGGGATCGGGTCCAAAGATAATCCTCCTGAGTGTTATTTGTTCAGGGATCTTAAGAAGTAACTCCCTGAGGAGGTATCAGACGAGGACGTAGTGGAATCCTTTGAGAATGGGCTAGAAGGCATAGCGGGGGGATTCCAAGGGTAAAAAGGAAACATAGGAGGTTGGAGAAGGAGGGGGGTAGGGAGGGAGCGAGGAGGGAGGAGAAAAGGAGGGGACAACAGTACCTAGGGGAGGGAAGGAGAGATCATCCAATCAGGGCCTTTTATAGACAAATTATTTATTAAAACAGTAATAGAAGGGGTAGGGTTAGAGGAGGTACCCACATCTAGGAAATAAGTGGTTTATGCCAAAACTGAACTTCGTTGATCCGATCATAAAGGAGCCATTTCTGAGCAATGATGGCCAAAATCTACAGACATTTCTTCTGTAAGGTTATCAGTTTGGTATCCCTGGTCCCTTTGTGAATTGAGAGAAGATTTCAAAGAATCAAAAAACTTCTGAGAATCTCTGTACCTTCCATACACTGTTCCTTGGGTCCTTAAAGGGAGCTTACAATTCTTGATAATATGTCCATACTGATGACATCTTCGGCACCTAAAGGGTATGTTCTCATAGTCCAATTTTTTAACATAGTTGTATCATCCCCAGCTGAGATCCAACTCTTCACCAAGACCTTCCTTGACGTTCATATTTACCATAATTCTTACTACATTCCTTTGTTTTGTTTCTTCAAAGGTCATGTCCGCGTCCAAGAAGTCTCCTAAAAAATTTCCAATTTTTTTGAAATAATCAAAGGACCAGAGATGGAAAGGTAGTGTTGGTAGTCTTACCCAAACCAGAATTTTATCAAGACGTTTTGTGCTTGCGTCAAATAGAGGAATCCATGGTTTGAGAAGAAGCGGAGAGTTGTTGATGCTCCATGCTTTACTTAGCACCCATTTGGAATACTCACTATTCTGGACAGTGAAAGCATACCAGTTTTTGTTTAATTCCACCAGCTCCGGTAGATATCCAAGCTCATCCTTCGAAGTAGAAAGTATCCAGTCTCAAATGGGAAGGTCATGAAGACCCTCCCAAGGAATCTGCTCATAGGATCGTTCATTCACCTACTGAGCCGAATTAGCTCTTTTGATTCCTTGCTGGAATCTCCAATTATTTGATCCACAGGTCCTTCTGTTCTCGGCCAAGACCTCTGTACACGTCTATGGATTTTTCCCCCGAACAAGAAAATTCATGTTTCAAAACCCTCAGTGTCTCGGTCTCTTGAGTCCTTGACTCCACAACTTTCCGATCTCCGAAATGTCGATTTGCCGAAAAGGCTTTTCTCGCATTATCCCCCCTAGCTATGCCCCTGGTCCATGTGACCACTCCTCATAAGACCGCAATCCTATTTCGGGGTTTCATGACTCAAGCACCCGATCTCTTGTCCTCTTGACCCCTGAAATACCGATGCCCGGAATGTCGAAATGGCAGTGTCCTGGGCTTCCCTTCCTTTTCGCAATTTTGGGTTTCCAAACACCGAAATGTCTGGACCCTTTGTCCACTTGACTCCCAAATTGCCGAATCCCGGTATCCCAAAGTGATATCTCCCCGGGTCTTCACCTTTTCAAGATTTCAGAACTTCAAGTATCGAAATACGTCGACGCCTTGTCCTCAGGATTCCCGGAATGCCGATATTCGAAATCCCGATATGCCTTTTTCTCTGGTTCTTCTCCCTTTCGCTCTTTTGGTTTTTCAACCACTGAAAGACCTTTCGAGACCCTTGTCCTCGAAACTTCCGAAGTCTCGATCCCTGATACGTTGAAATGAAGCCTGCTGGAAATCCCTTTGGGATTTCGCATTTTGGGTTCTCTCGACGCAAGTCTCCTCCTTGCTTCTACTCCTTCGCACTTCCAGTATTCGAATTACCAAAGTGACAACTTTGGCCCTTTTCAACCTTCGCCTAGATTAATGGCTGTGATCGTCCCCTAGATCAACGACCCTGATCATTTCATGGTTCTGCTCCTTACGAGCCCCGATCTCATATTCATAGAGTTCCCAAAATCCCGATACCCAGTTTGTCGAAATACTCCTGGCTACACTACTCTCTGAAATACCTCTTCGGGACTTCGTGCTTCGTGATTTTGTGACTCCCATTGCCTCGAGCCTTCACTGACGTCTGGTACTCCCAGTACCCAAAATACCAAAGTACACTTCCTTTCGGGACCTTCCCCAAAATCCCGGATTGCTGCCACGTGTCCTCCCTCAAATGGACGGTCCTCGTCGTTTCGCGATTTCACAACTTGTGACCCCCTGTGACATAACTTCTATCTACTTGAATCCCCGGTAGCCAAAATCCCAGTGGATTCCTTGATCTCCGCCACATGTCCCCAACGGATGGACGAATCAGATCAATTTTGGGACTTCGCCAGGTGTGAAGTCAAAATGCTCACCTCTATGTGCCCTAGTGCTCGAATCCCCGATGTGGGTGATCTCGTGACACGTGTCCTCCTTCCAACAGACTGCTGCGATTCTTTCGTTGTTTCGGGAATTTCGTCATGGAGTGTCCTGACCTTTGTCCTCAAGACCTCCGAACTCTTGAATACCAAAATCCCGATACCAACTCCTTCTTTGGGACTTTCGCCTCTGTTCACGAAGGCTTAACCCTTGTGCAACTCCTGACAGATCCAACGACTGTTGAGTTTTTTGACTAAGATCTGACGGTTCAAATCTATCCTTCCTGTGCGCTCCTTCTACAGTTGCCTAGATGTGGAAACTTCAATGGTCCAAATCTCTTCGGCTGATCCGACAGCGGTTGTGCTCCTCCTGAGCTTGTGTGCTTTCTTCTTGGACTTGGAAGAATTTCCAAAGGCAAAAGGCCTCAACCTTTGCTCTCCTTCTTCTGTGAACTCTTTACCTTGAGTCTCGCCTGCATATATGGAAACGCTCTCCCTTCTGAGCTTCTCCTTCTCTTGAAACCTTCAAAAGGTTCCCAACTTCTGCTCTCCTGCAGAGTCTGTGCATGCGAAAGTGCTATCCCTTCTGAGCTTTTCTATAACTAAGAGTCTTAAGGAACCCGATCCTTTTCCCCCATTTCCTTGGTGTTGATGGGAGAAATTGACCGTCCGTCAACTGGGAGAGTGGATCCGGTCCGGGGTTGTCTAAATAACCCAAGTTGTTTGGGATAACCCACCCTGACGGGTTTAGCGGCTCCATTAGCTGATCTAAGTCCTAAGAAAAGAAAAGAAACTACTTTAAACTAACTAATCTAACTAAAATAACTATTAAAACAAACTAATAAACAAATCTAAACTAATTATGTATATACAATCTACTATCTAATACTACACAACTATAATTCTATAAAATCAAAAGCTCTATTACTAATAGAGTCAAATTAATTTACAAATGTACAACATTTACAAATTACATATTTGAATGAAAACCTGGAAAACTCATTTGTAATCTGTCCTAAGACAGCGAGACTATTTTTTGATTTTATAATTTTATTAAAAAAAAAAGAAATAAACTAAGAACTATCTAAACTAAGCAACTAAACTAATTACTCTAACTACAAATCTAAACTATAGATATATCTATCTAAACTAATTAAATTGTACTAATAAGCTAACCTGTGATAACGCTTTCCGATTTTTCCTGTGTAAGGTGGTCGATTTAGCTGGTTGGTGGGAGGAAACCCGCACCAGATTCTCCACGATCTTCTAGTAAACGGGAAGCTGTTGTGCTCTTCAAACGTAATTACAGAACAAACAAGACATAAAAATTACAACAATCTTATGATTTATAAATCTTCATAGTTAGATAAATCTGTATGCAAAGATCTATACCAAATGATTCAATTAACGAAGAAGAGAAATATGTGATTCATTAACTGAAACAAAATAATTGCTATAATTTTAAATAATGAAAGATATTAGACATGGATAGCACATTAATCAAATCATATCATCCTACAATAGATTATGATAGCTAAAGTAGTCTGTAATCAATTGCAAACTGACATGCATAAAACTTGAAACAAAAGTTTGATATATTGAAAGCGAAAGCTGTAACGAAAAATCAAATTTTGTCTTAGTCTGAGTCAAAAATCCATAGTCTGGTTCTCCCACAAGTGAGGATGATCCATATTACAAAAAATAAAAAGTATTTAAAGACCTCCCACAGGGTAAAACATCCCTGTGGAAGTTATCAAAACTGTTTACACAAATCTGGGAAAATATCCCAAGTTTGACTAGACTAACAACCTAAAATAAAAACTATATCACACAAATATCTCCTAGACTACCACAGCATGCCCAATGCAATTCAAATGTACCTGAAAGAGGACAAAAATGGACAAGTTGAGAGGATATTTTGCTGATAAAACTGATAAAAATCTAATTCTAAAGACTAGCTACAGAATCTTGCGATTATGTAGCTGGTCTAAATCAAACACAGAATCGTATTAAACCAATTCAAAATCAATTAATTAAATTCACACTATTAAACAAATATCTAATTTCTATTTGAAAGACAAACGAATCATTCAAATCAAAATTAATATACTAATTTGAGAGCAAACAAGACTAAGATCAATCGAATGATTACAGAGATGTATGTACTCTGTTTCATTTGTTGTCACAAAATCAGGTAAACGGAATCGTATTGGATAACTCAACAACAATGAAATCGTTTCATATACCAATTGAAATCAAGACTAATAGTTGCTTTAGCTATCCATAGATCACTTCGAATCCAAACCAAACCAACCGGATCGTTTTCAAATTTGATATAACTGTATTAAATATAAACGATCATGCTAATCACTTGCAAATCAAATCAAAATAGGAACGAATCAAAATGGCTTGAGGCTGGCATAATCGTTATGAATTAACACTATTTCCGTGATTTTTGCAAATAGATCCTCGACAGAGGCTAAATGAGAACATCGATTTCATACAAAACGGAGTCGTTTTTTGCCAAATCGAAGTCGAACAGAGTGGTATTCCTGATTTAGAAGATTACATCATATTTATTAAACCAATACATTTAAAGGATCATAACAATTCAAGCCCACGAAATTGTTCCACAATCAAACCATAAAAACTAAATCAAAGCCAATATGATCCAACCACAACGAAGTCATACCAAATCAAAACATAGTCGTGCTCTAATTTTAGCATAAAAATCTCCTGTACAGGTCAGATGCAAACAAAATCCAAGCGGAAGCAAACTTCATTGATCACATTAATCCAAACTAACAGAAAGTTTCTAAAGCGAACCACACCAAGTCAAAACCAATCGATCGCTTCTACTAAGATGGGCACAACAAATCGTATAACCAAATCATATGTACATTTAATTTTAGTAAAATAATCCTACTGTACGAGGTCCACAACATAACCATTTTTGACAATCAAACTATGACAGAGTCATTTCAAATAATGGACAGAATCAACCATAAACCAAAACCCGATTCATTATATTAATCCAAGCAATTCACAAAACTCATACCTGGATAATGAGCAGACATCTTAGTCATGATAGTTTGGAATTGACGAAGGCTGTAGCCGATTCGACATTCCTAAAAAAGATGGAACCAGTGGTTTTCTGCTTCTTGTCATATGCTTGAAGCTTGTCCCTTTCACTTGTAAACACTGTAACTTGGTTTTCCAATGATTTTATTTTTGACTATAATAAGGGAACGTCAGTATAGTAGCATTCCAGCCACACATTACACTGGTTGCATGACGACTACCCGACAGTCGAGGGTTTGTTCAGATCACCGAGGGTGTCATTAGGAGGCTTGATCCCTGGGTAGCTAGGATTTTTCTTTAGGCAACGAGGTAAACTAGAAACGAAGTCATAGGGCGGCTTGGAGCACAGACCTTGGGAATAATGTTACTCACTAGCTAGGAAGTGCTCGATGTCAGAGTCTGAGTCTTCGTTGAGGACTATGGGATTTTGATCAATACTAGGTTTAGGTTTATTCCTAGCAAGTCTCGATATCAGTCGAGTGTTCTTTTTACCTTTGCCATCGACAGTAGGGTTACCTTTAACTTTTTTACTCATAGGCTTTTCTACAGCCTCAACCTTGTCTGCTAAGACGTCAGGTAGGTCGATGTCAGGGTCGACCGAGGGTTTGGGAGAGGGTAGTAGGACATGGAAAGGTACAGGTGGCTCAACCTTAGTTTCACAAACCACAGGCTTGTCGATTTGGATAGGCTCTGTATCAGTAAAACCATTTCGAGAGATAAAAGCTTTCCAATTATCACCGTGAAGATTTAAGTGGTGAACAATGATAAGTCTGATCAGGCCATGGTGGAACAAGCTACTATCAGCCTTCTCTTGTTTAAACCTCTTTGACATTTTATAAAGACTTCGCTGGAAATAAAATGGCATATTCAATGGATAACCAATGAAGTTCATTAACAGTCGAAGGTGATAAAGAAAAACCAATCCATACCGACCCTCACAGGTCACAAATTGTTTAACCATTATCAAAAGATCATGCCATCTAGGTTTAAGCATGGAAATGGGCATACCTTTGTCACAGGATGTGACCTTTCGTGATACGAACAGTAGTGGCCATGGCACCTCATCAACTTTAGAGTTTTTAAACCATCGTTGGCCCATGGCTGCTAACCCTGTGGTAGAGCTAATGAACTCTTCATTCAACTCAAGTTGAATGTCACCTACTTTGGCCCTACACCCATCAAAGGTAAGGGCGAAATGCTGTGCAACAATCAAATTGAAACCCTCGAACCTCTGTACAAACGTGAGCCAACCACTATCCTCTAAATCTTTTCGAGCGTTATCGAACAATAGCAGGGCTTGACTACTGTTCGGCTCTATTTGCACCATCAGTGCCATAGAGATGAGCACACGGTAAGTGATGTGAACGAGCCAGGGTTTGAATCATAGCATACGCAGGGGTAGAATGCTTAAAGGCTTACCCGATGCTAACAAGGGTAGGGATAAACATTAATAACATATCGTGCGAAGGTGGTGGAGCTATTTCTGCCCATGCAGAATAGTCATTACCATGGTACAACTGCCGACGCTTAAAACTATTCAAATCACAACACATATGTGTTACAACTATACCACTTCAATCAATCAATCGAAACCTTTGGTAAGTGGATTGATCATTCGCGTGAGCAATAGTTAAAGTTTCAAAAACCAAAACAATAAATCAAAATCACACCAAGGGTTTGGTTATATGAAACATGAGTTGTAAGAAACGATTTATACCAAGGGTTTTGTCATAACACAAATGTATTTTTTGTGTAACCAATGTGCCAAGTGAATTGATCAAACAACATGTAAATCCAATCACCAATGCATCACAAACTCAATCACTCATGAAATGAAATTACATAATCAATCAAACAATGTCAAATGAGTACAGATCAAGAGGTCTTGCCAACTGCATAATGATAAGTAAAATGTAAATGCAATGGGCATATCGACAAGAGTGAAAACGACAATTCAATGATGATTTTAATGCGACTTCAAAAACCAAGTTTTCACGCTTGCAGTCGTGAAAACAAAAGAAAGGTAAGTGTGTAAATAGCACAAAAACAAAACTGTCATTTTATTTGAGAATTGCAACAAAATTAAGGTTTGCAAAACACTGGTGTAGGCAGCTTATAAGGACAATACAAAAAATGTGAATTGGCTGCCAACAGTTGGATGATAGTAATAATAATAATAATAATAAGAAGATGATGATGATGCAAGAGCATCGCAAGGGCATGCAAGCATAGCCAACAGTGAGACAGCTAGAAAAGCATTGAGCACATTTTTTGAAAATGTTTTGAATTATTAATGAAGTCATTAAGTGGAGGCATGCTTGTATTATTGTAAAAGGACCTTGATCGATCCACTCTCGTCCATAGTAGATAGGAGCCTTTATGTGTAATGAATGTAGGTAGATAGAATTTAATGCTTAGATAAGACAGTTTTAGAGCACAAGAGGGAAATGGGATATAGACACCCTCATTGTATAGTGGAAAGATTGTTATGTCAATAGAGCATAGAGAATAGAGAAGAGAGTAGAGAGTTGTAGTTGAAAACACTATGTACAGAGATTTGAATTAATAGAAAGATATTCGATTCAAATTCATGGTGTTGTATTGTTCTTTGTGTATGCATGTTGAATGTTATGCTCATGGATGTTTACATTCTATTATACATTTGCTTTATATGTTGTGTATATGATTTCATGCTTTGTGTTTGAAGTCTGAGAGAGAGTAAGGAATGAGTTTCAATTGTTTCTCTACCTGAGTGAGTAAAAATCCTGCAAGGAGTGTAGTGAAGTTTGTCTGCAAGGAGTGTGTTGAGAGAATTCAGAGCTCATCTCTGAAAGCTCAGGAGGGATAACAATTGATTTCATTCTCACAGAAGTGCAAGTTGATCATAGGAGTCGTGCAAGGTGTGCGCAGGCCGAGTAAAGTCTTAGAGTTTCTGAACCTGAGAAATTGTTGAAGGACTACTGTTGTAGAGAGTGTGTAGAGTCGAAGGACTTCAATTCTTTGAAGTAATTGAAGGATTCACCACAAGGAGTGCATGCGGGAGTCTTCTTTAAGACTCAAAGTTGGAGAAATATCAGGAGGAATAGGGTCTTCGCAGTTGTCGAAGAAAAGCACAGAAGGTTGGTGTCTTGAGGCGTTGAAAGGAGGCGTAGCAAGTTTGTGTTGTAGGAAGGTAAGTTCTGTGGAGAAATACTTGGTTAAATTCACAGGAATTGTCCAGGAAGAAGCAGACGGTCGAAATTCTTTGAGAAGAATTCACGAAGTCACAAGAGCCGTCAGATCTTGTAGAGAAGCAGGAACATTACGACGAACTTTCCTCAAGTGTAAGCTTAAAAGAAATCAGGGCCGTAGGATCCAAGTCAGCCAAGGTCGTTGGATCGCTCACAAAATCTCATTTCGGGGTTTCATGCATTGAAGGGTCAAAAGTTTTACATCAGAGGTTCACGAGGTGAGAGCCCAAAGGTTGGGTACTCTAGGTTGCGAGAGGCGAAGTCCCGAAAGGGTGAGAAGTTTCATTGTGGGACCGCATGGATGACGTGTCAAAATTTGGTAGTTTGGCGCTTAGGCACATCAGAGGTTTGTGAAGTGGCGAAGTGGTGAAGTGTGAAGTGGAGCATAAGGAACATGTGGCAGAATCACAAGGTGGGTCCGTGGAATAGACAGGTAGACACGCATTGTTCATTGAAGGGAGGCAACACCCCATTGACTTTTCGTGTCTCGGAGGTTTGTAAGATAAGGGGACGGAAGTCAAACCTTTCGACTTGCGAAGTGGCGAAAGGTGAGAAGTGCTAGTGGGAATCCTAGCCGGTGGTCATGCGTAGAGGGTGCTGACAGCAGGGAGCCATGCGTTGTTCATTGAAGGGGGTCAACACCCCATTGACTTTTCGTGTCTTGGGGGTTCATAAGATAAGGGGACGTAAGCCCAACCTTTCGACTTACGAAGTGGCGAAAGGCAAGAAGTGCTAGTGGGAAGCCTAGTCGGTGGTCACATGTGGAGAGCGCTGACAAGGGAAGGATTTATACCCATCTCGCGATCTCAGATATCACGGGATTGGACAGGAAGAGTCGAGAGTCTCTACTCATGAACTCGCGAGAGGTGATTTGTGACAAGAGCCTTTTAGTTTAGGCCTTGGTCATAGCCTGTGGTCATGCGGAGAAGGGGGAGCTTGCACCTAGTGTTGTTCATGCCAGGGAAGCTTCCGAAAGGACCTGTGGATCAAAAGAAAGAAGATTCAAGTAGGGAATTGAAAGAGCCGATCCGGCTCAAACGGAAACGAAGAACGATCCTGTAAGTGGATCCTTGACCTGAGGGATGAGTGGGTCTACACCAGAAGAAGAAGAAGAAGAAGAACACAAATAAGAAGAAGAAGAAGAAGATTCCCCTAACCCGTATGACCCTCGATGCTATCACCTCGTGACACTTTGTGACCATGAACACACTATCCCCATAACATTGTGACCATGAACACAACAACCCTTTAATACACTATGATCCCCGATGCAATCATGCCTAACACATTACGACCCCAAACACACTAATCCTCTAATACACTATGGTTGGCATTAACCCATTTGAGTCCGAACACAATCATGATTTAATATATTGACCCAATCCAATGACCCTAGTAACCCACTAGTCATATCTGACCATCGTTAACTATATTGACCATGGTTGATGCATGACCCCATGAACCTCCTAACTATTTCATCCCACTGAACCCATCTCATAACCCCTTTACCCACTAACTTCATATAAACATACCCACTAATCCATTAACTATGTAACTTACTAATCCCTTAACCCATGACCCTCCTATTAC
>JASDQU010736963.1:203723-216205 GCA_032191745.1 Picea mariana | reverse complement strand
TATCACAATATATTCAACTGTCAACCTATGTGTATGATCATGGAATTATACAATAAAGTGGAAATAGCTTTATGGGAAAGGGACATGCCACTGTATCATATTAATTGAAAGTAAAGATTACAACCTGATAGACTTGATGTCGCAAACTTCCTTTCGATGGCTCTTGGCTCCGACACACACACTTGCTCAATCCTTGCATGAAGAAAATCAAATCCTCTTGATAGACTTGCTAGAGCCTCCAAGCTGTTGTTCAAGCTAAGTCCTTCATGCAATTCTTTCACCAATTCTCCTATGAATCTTGCTTAACCTTTTCCATGAGAATTCCCTCAATATATAGGAGAGAATGAGATAGTTACTTGGATAAGAATGATCCCAAAATATCAAGGAATCCAGTACTAGGATAACCATTCGAATGCCAACCCATTCTTCTAGAAGATTCACTTCTAGAAACATCAAGAATTCATCTTTTTCCATGCTTTAGGAAGAGTTCGCACCCTATCTATTCAACATAGTGCGAGAAGTTCACACCCTGGCTTAAAGCATCCCGCGAGAATGGGTCATTCTCGCACCCAAATATATTAGCATCCTGCAAACCTTCTCCAAAAATGAGTTTTCTGGGAAGAGATGAAAGTAACTTTTCTCAGGAGAAAGTTCTTATGAAGAGCCTGAGTACACCATCATCAATACATCATCATGATGACCAAAATCATGGATAACACTAACTACAAAATAGTAAGAGCCAAGAAATCCACCCATATCCCAACAATCGTGGGAAATTAGTTGGTATGTTTCAACAATATCCACCTTGAAAACAATTTACCTGATATATCATGCCCAAATCTATTCATCACCTTTCTTGCAAGCCAAGAGAAGATAAACACCACCACAACTTCTCTAACAATACTGGTTTCGTGAACATGTCTACACAATTTTATTTTGTATGGACCTTTTCCAAGGCCACTCCATCTTCATCAATAACATGTCTTACAAAATGGTATTTAATAGGAATATGCTTTGTCTTACTGTGATAAGTTGGATCTTCATCCAAATGAATAGCACTTTGACTATCGCAGAATAGTTCCACCTTGTCCTACATCCTTCCAAGCTCACCCATCAAACCTTTTAACCAAATTTCCTCCTTGCAAGCATGTGAGGCAATTATATATTATGTCTCAGTAGTGGATAAAGAAACTATGTTTTGAATCTTTGACATCCAACTAATAGGTCCACCTGCAAGAGTAAACACATATCCTAAAGTTGATCTCATTTTGTCCCAGTCACCTACAAAATCTGAATCGACATAGCTACAGACTAAATTATTGCAACCATTATAAGTAATACAATATTTACTTGTGCCCCTAAGATATCGAATCACCCATTTCACTGTTTCCTAATGTTCTTTATCTGTATTTTCCATGTATCTGGTGACAACACCAACTGCATGTGAAATATTTGGTCTAGTACTTACCATCGCATACGTCAAACTTCCTACTATATTAACATATGGTACACGAGACATGTAATCCTTTTCTTCATCATTACTAGGACACAAACTTGAAGAAATCTTGAAATGGGAAGCCTAAGGGATTTTTAATGATTTCAAATTATTCATATCGAATCTAATAAGTATTTTCTCCACATGCTTTTATTGTGATAACCACAACTTACCACTTTTCTTGTCTCTATGTATCTCCATGCCTAAGATTTGATTTGTTGCTCCTAGATCCTTCATACCAAATGTCCTAGCCAACTAAGGCTTTAGCCTGTTTATTTCCACCATGTTTTTTCTTACAACAATCATATCGTCAACATATAACAACAAAATAATGAATATGTCATTTTCCAACTTTTTAAAGTAAACACAATGATCATATTCACTTCCTGAAAAAAATTGGCTCACCATGAAGGAAACCAACTTTGTGTACCATTTCATGGGAGATTGCCTCAGGCCATACAATGACTTCTTAAGTTTTCAAACAAACCTTTTATTTTTATCCTGAACAAACCCTTTTGTTTGTTCCATATATATTTCCTCATCCAAATCTCCATGTAAAAATGTTGTTTTAAAATCCAATTTCTCTAACTCGAGATCAAGTAAAGCAACTAGTGCTAACACAACACAAATTGAAACAAGCTTAACAAATGGTGAAAAAATTTCATGGAAATCAATACCTTCCTTTTGTGAATAGCCTTTTGCAACCAGTCTTCCTTTATACCTCTCAACTTTATTATCAACACCCTTTTTCAGTTTGTAGACCTACTTGCAACCAACAACCTTCTTGTCCTTTGGAAGTTCTACTAGTTCCATGTTTTATTCCTGACTAAGGCATCCTTTTATTCTTTCATAACTTATTTCCATTTATCACTTTCAGTACCATCCATCACTTCCTGATAACAACTAGGTTCCCCATCATTAGAAGTCAAAGCCACGGATGAAACATAATCGTCATGCCTTGTAGGAGGATTCTTGACCCACATAGATATCCTTAGAGATAGTTGAGGAATATCCACATTTTCCTAGATATTTTCTACATCCTCATCTTCTTCCTCTAGAACTTCTTCATGATCCTTCTTTCCTGAAGATGGATGAGTCTCCAATTGAACTTGTTGAGTTTGTGGTACCTATTCTTGCCTCATTTCAACATCTACCATATCTGATTTTATGAGTGAGGATTCATAAAATACTACATCTCTACTTATAACGAGTTTGTGGGCAATAGGATCCCACAATTTGTATCCCTTAACTGCCTCACCATAACCAAAAAAGACATATTTCTTTGATCTAGGATCTAACTTAGAACGTTGATCTTTAGAAATAAGAGCATAAGCACCACAACCAAATATTCTCAAATTTGAATAATCACATGAATGACATGTCCATACCTCTTTTGGAATCTTAAATTTTATTGCAGTTGATGGTGACCGATTTACCAGATAGCATGTTGTAAGAATTTCTTTTTTCCACAATGCTTGTTGCAACTTGGAATTATTGAGAATGCTCCTTTCTCTCTCTAGAAGAGTCACATTCATGCGTTCGGAAACACCATTTCACTATGGAGTATAGACCGTTGTTTTATGTCTTTCAATCCCAAGTTCCTTGCGATAGTTTTCAAATTCCAAAGATGTGAACTCACCTCCATTATCTTTTCTTAAACACTTGATTGACCTATCAGTTATCTTTTCAACCAAAGCTCTAAATTGTGTAAGAGAATTAAATACATAATCTTTTCTTTTAAGTAAATAGATCCACACCTTTATAGAGTAATCATATATAAATGTTACAAAATATGACTATCCTCCAAAAGAAACTATAGGGGATGGTCCCCAAACATCTGAATGAATGTAATTAAGGATAGCTTTACTTATATGTCTTCATGTTTTAAAATTTTGTCTACACTGTTTTCCAAAAACACAATGCTTGCAGAAATTCAAATTCAAATATTTTAAGCTTGGAAGTAACTTACGATCTATTGGTACCTTAAGGCATTTATCACTCATATGACCCAAACGTTGGTGCCATAAACGAGTATATTCACTTGCACTTTTAGATACTATTGTTGCTTGATCTGATTCAGTTCTTCCTTCTAGCTGATAAAGATTCCCGACCTTTTTATCCTTGATGACTACTAATATTCCCTTGGACACCTTCAGTACTCCACCTTGAACTGTACATTTATAACCACCAAAATCTAGAGCTCCCAAAGATACTAAGGTTTTTCTAAGTTTGGGTGCATGCCTCACATATGTTAACATTCTTACAGTACCATCATACATTTTAACCCTAATACTACCAATCCCAATAATTTTACAAGAAATATCATTTCACATAAAAACAACACCGTCATCTATAGATTGGTAAGTTGAGAACCAATTCCTATGAAGAAAAATATGATGCTCGAAGCACCATAGTCTATTAACCAATCTTGATGATGTTGTGAAACATTACAAGTAGATAATACCTCATCAACCATACCTAACCTTGAACTTGTTGTAGCTGAATTTGATTCCTTTGTGGAGTCCTCTTTGGATGTTTGTTGTCTTTTCCAACAATCCTTCTTGAGATGCCCAGATTTGCCATAGAACCAAAAATTTAGCTTACCCTTCTTTCCTTTTGAATTGGATCTTGTTGTGCCTCTCTGATTCTTCCCTCTCTCTTTAGATCGACCTCTAGACACCATTGCATCTGATGTTGAGGTTTCTTGACTGTATTTTCTCCTCATCTCCTCAGTCAACAGAGCTCCCACAACAATATCATAATCAATGGTGTTTTTCATGCTAAACTACATAGATGTGACTAAATGATCTCAGGATTCAGGTAATGAACAGAATAGCGTGACTTCTTTGTCCTCATATTTGTATGTTACTTCCATACTACTTAATTGACAAATCAGGGTATTGAAAACATTTAAATGATCGATAATTTTTGTACCTTCTTTCATTCATAATATATACAACTGCCTCTTCAAGAAGATTATGTTTGTTAAGGACTTTGTCATGTAAAGGCTTTCCAGTTTTTTCCAGAAGCCTTTTTTTGTCTCCACTCCGACGATATTAAACAAAACTTAATTTTCCAGGTATTGAGGGCTCTTGCATCCATATCTTCCCAGTCCTTGTCTGTCATGCTTGCCAGTTTTTTTGTCTTGCCTGCTAATGCCTTTTACAATACTTGTTGTACAAGAAGATCTCACATCTTGAGTTTCCATAGCTCAAAATTATTTTTTCTATTGAATTTCTCCACCTCAAACTTCAAACTCTGTACTTTTTCCATTAGCACAAACCGCGCAAAAAACTATAGCTTATAAAACACAACTTTTTATTATGGAGGAATAATCTTGTATTTCAAGGTTGAACTCCAAAAAATATTGATGAAAAAGGTTTAATCCAAAACAATAATTATTTAATATATATCTTAAAACATTTTATAAAATTCATCCACCTCTTAAACAAATAATTTTTAAGACATCCTCTACCCATTTAATTTACCAAGGCGATCCTCTTTAAAACTATATCTTGTGCATAATAAAACAAAAGTTTGATATGCCTTTACCTTGTGTTTTGTGCATATACCTTGAGTTATGTGCATGCGTATACCTTAGTTTTTGTGCATATAACTCATGCTCTAAGCTTATCGTTCCCTCTGTATAACATGAAGAACGATGATCCTTTGTTATCACGCCTGCCTCATTGCTTAAGGAGCAATGAAGTTCAAAAAATTTTAGATCGTAAGGTTGAGTCTGATTATCGCGCCTCCAAGACATTGTGGGCAGCGTTGATCCTAATTTATCGCTCCTAATAAAGGGTTCAAGGTGCGATGATCTCTAGAGATCTGAGTTTCATAAGTTTCATACCAATTTTCGAGCAAAGCGTGTGTGTCCTCTATAGCTTCCTTGCTCTCTGATCCTTCAACTCTACGCGATCTTAAACTCACGCATATCTGCTCGACTCGACTCACCTGCTATGATACCACTTATTGGGAATTGGAAGCATAAACACGACAAGATTTAAAGGCAAATGACAACAACAACAATCATACACAAATAATACAACGAATTACTTGGTAAAACCTTTCAAAAGGGAAACATCTACGGGGTAATGATAATCAATATTCTTATTGTTCAAGGGAGAATTACAATAGCCAGAACAAGCTTACAACCATTTCCTCACACCCATCCCACACACCTTTTCCTATATGGGCATGCATATATATACAACAACTGATCAAACAGTTACACAAACTGATCAAACAGGTACACAAACTGATCAAACAATTGCACATGTCTATATTCTATTTTTAGATAATTTTGTTCAACTAACTGGAGAGTAGTAAGAGCCAAGAAATCCACCCATATCCCAACAATCATCAGAAATTAGTTGGCACGTTTCAACATTCATTTCCATTAAAATCTTCACCTAGGGTTGTTTACCCCCACCAGAGTTTTACAAATAGGTACACAATATCATTATCTCCATTTTTTACAATTTTTGCAGCATTAGATTTCTTATCATTAGCACTTTCACACCAAGTATTTGGTTTTATGTGTGAAGGTATTCACTGGGAAGCCATATTTTCCCCAACTGCACATAGTAAGGCCTTAGGCCCCTCCTCCTCAAGTATAATTTTTAAAACTAGCATGTAGATACCCCCTATGTGTATGTACAATTCACTAATATACCCCCCCTCTAAATATATCTTTAGGGATTCATAATCCCATCCTATCAAGCAACTTCACCTAGTTTCAATTGCACTTAGTTTATACTAGCCGATAACACTCTACCTTCATGAGTTTCCTTTATTTAAGAACCCCCTCACAGTTTCAACACCCATGTCACCTTTCCTCCTAAGATTGGGAGTCCATATAGTCCACATATCAAATAACAAGCCACATACCTCCTTCTCCTCATTATGCTAACTCACACCCTCATACTCTCCACAAATCACATTCTTATGGTTGGTTATGCTAAATGCTTCCCCACATTCCATTGGCCTCTTATCTCATTCAGTACTAGTAGACCATTTGCATTCCACCCCATCACACATTCACCCATCCAGAGAGACCTACCTTAGGGGCCCCATCCCTATTCACTTTGGTCGCTATAGCCACATACGACAAAATTTCCTGGTTTCATTCTCAAAACACCAACCTCCTTGTGTGTAATGTATGTAAATTCTTTTATTCAATAATTATTCAAAAACACCAAAAAAAATCAAAAAACCAAAAATGAGGGAAACATCAACACTCGTACCATATTTTTTTATGGTATCTCTTTCAAACTCGATAGCAATCTTTGTCACCCTTGGATGAATAATCTGTACTCAGTTACACATTTTTCAATGGGTCTAGTTGTCTACATTACCTCTTGTGTCCCAATACCAATCACTATGATTCCAAGAGTTTCCTTCATCAACTATATTTTTTATTGTCTTCTTGTATCCTTACTCCCAGTCTAGTATACATCAATAATTTGGTTATTCCTCGACATCAGGTCATGTTGTGTCTAGTTGGTTTTTACCACTACCCTTGTTAGCCATCATTTATGCTCCACTGAAGGGATGTCTTGAGTGTCATCCTCATTTGAAAAAACTCATCTATCATTATCGCAGTCCTCCCCCATTATAGTTCATTACTTGGCTTATCCTTTGTTGATCCTAAGCGACCTCTTGTCCTTCACTCCAACATATTCACTTGTATTGACACCAACTCATGTTATTCCAAAAGTGTTGTTGTATTTTTGTTCCCATTTCCATCATTAATGGTGAACCTCAGATTGGACAGAGAGCGTCATCGTTTCTCTTTGTTTCAGTTCCCCCCCAATGTTCGACATTAAATCAATATCACATTGGGGTGGTTCATACATTGCAATGGTTGCAAGTTCCATTTCCAGTTGAAGACACCTGCATTTCTATAGTTATAAATTCCCTCAAGTGGAAACCTCTTTACATAGATTCCTACAATTTCTATGGCCCCTCCTAGTGAGAAATCCTCTGTTGCTATTAGCACATATGTGGGAAACACATGTTTCCACATAAAGTATTTTTCAGTTACAAGGCTATTCACTATTCTTACTATATAGATGGATCAAAATGTTTAGACATGTTGACAAAGAAAACATGCCTACTATTGTAATGTATTTTGATAATTTCACAAGCATGGAAATGCATATCTCATTTGTATAAGAGATCGTCAACACAGGTATGTTTGGTTGTTTTTAAAGTGGGCTAGGTCACTTTTCTGTAGGTAGTCGTTTCTTCTTGGTCAAACCTATCTATCTCTCTAGTAGTCTATACAAATTACAAGCATGTGGGACATAAAAAAAAAATGATATATTTTGGCTATATGAAATATCTTACCTTCACACATAAGGGAGCATATGTTATCATCTCAATTTCACTTATAAGAGACATTCAAGTGATTGTTTAAAAGCATCATCATTTGGAAATAATACAATTTATAATAAGGCTACTTCATGGCTACTTTACAACACTAAAAAGACCAAGCAAAAAAAATGTTAGAAAGTGGGTTTTCATACACTTGTGTGGCCTATCTGTACCAACATTTGCGCAACTTGTGCAACATTTCATTTGAAATCTATGTAAGTTAGTTTACACAAGTGAGTGCAACCCCTTTGACACATTTAAGGATCCAATCCTCACTCGGGTGGCTCTAGGTTGATGAACATGAGAAATCTGAGCTCTCATCCTATTTATGAAGAGTACTTTTGCCTCTCAAAGTCCCTTTCAAGCATTGGGATCTCTATTTTGAATAAATGGCTTTCACATTAGAACTTGGTCTTCATTAAGAGCTTTAAAATTTCTCTATAAATGAAAGCCATGGGAAAACATTTGAAAGGGAGAAGAATTGCAAGGTTATGTTATAGGAATAAGACTAGAGATCATTTTTATTGTTCATCACCCTCATGTTTGTCTTTGTTTTTTTCCTCAAAGAACAACGACTTCTTCATTCACCTTTGTAGTTTAATTTGTAATTTCCTTTGAATGCATACTTTATTGCTTCGTTTTTATGTAATAATACTCTTATTCTTGTCCCACAAATAACACTTACTATTATTTAGCTTACAACATATCTTAACAAAGGATATTTTTCTCACCAATAAAAGGTAATTCCCACCCAACACAAAGAGCCACTCTTGTTTTTCTTGACATTTTTTCTACATAACCAAGTAAAGCATTCAAGGTCACAACTATCTAGTGAGGGTTTAAAGTTTATACATGTTGAACAAAGGGATGGGAACAAGATTTGATCTGTAAACCGTCATGGATATTCAACTAGAATAGTTTGTCACAACAAATGTGGTAAACATTATGAAGGTTAAATTCCTTTAGATTCTAGAATATTTAGTTACTGATTTATGGATTATGCATGAAATAGATAAAATGTAGAATATGGAGAACAGTAAAATACAATCACACACTATGCACAAAATAAAACAAATATTTTCTCTAGGAAACCCTTATGGGAGAAAACTGATCTAGAAGGCGAGGCTTCTTTGCTCTCTTTTCTATGGTATGGAAATAATGCAAGTATAAAGGAGAAGGCACTCTCTACAGAGTTACTTGAGACCTATGACCTATTAGGATGCTATGGAGCATTAACCCCCTTTGTTATGCTCTCTAATTCCCCACTCCTAGTTTTCATGCTCTGCTATGGAATAAAATACAATAACATAGAATGGAACCCCTTCTCCTCCTAGCAACTCAGTATTTAACATAACCTAATAACTATCTAGGGGTAGGTTTTTTACTTCCTCAACCCTCGACGTTGATAGGTTTTGGACCTTCTAGAATGTTCTTAGAAAATACATTGTGTGTCTATCCCCACATGTTTAAGTAATGGATGTTGACGTGGCATCCACTTGCACCATGGTGATCAATATGGTAGGTCAACTTGCAGGAGGCATAACTTTTGCATACGAACTCTGATTGAGACGATTATTGCACCATTGGAAAGGTATCAGCGTGTAGAATATATAATATTCCTCCATTGTAAGGATTGGACCAAAACAAATGTCATTTCATGCCTCAAAATGGCCCAGGAAGATTTCAGATGGTTTTTGGACCTAAATTTCTGAATTTGAACCAGTCGTTGAAATGGTCTGCAAGTTGATTCCTCCAATTTTCCACCCACTAAGATAGATGACAAATAATATAACGATCCAATCTAAATCAAAATTTGAAACTTTTCAACACTATAGACCTAAGCAAAAAATAAACTAAATCTCTATTATAAAAATAATATAAAATTCAACAAATTTACTATAAAATAATATTGAAAAAATAAATCTTAATATTTAAGAATTTAATAATAAATTTAAAATCACTTTTATACTATGTTAATGTACTCCCTCTCATCTACTTTATTGGAAACCAATAACTAAAGTAAAATCCACTAATATAAGACAACATATGCATATGCAAACCTAAGTGAGATGAAATGAAACTCATCATCTCTTTAGATTAAGTTTTTAAGTATAATTTTTAAAAAGTTTTATCACCTTATTTTTACGTTATAATTTTTAAAAGAGTTTTATAACCATATTTGCACTTTTTACGGTCAATGACAATCCCTCGTGTGATTCTTTCAAATTAAACTTAAATATATATTTTCGAGGTTTTCCAAAAAGAAAGACCAACCAGTGAAGTCCTATAAGGGGACGCTTTAGTTTAACTGTTTTAAGGTTTTATATTCCCATATTCCTACAATAAAAGCGTGTATATATTCCTATGATCTGTGGAGCCTCTCCCGGGTTCCTACAATAACGAATTCAAAGGAGACATGCATAAAATTCTTTGAATCAAAAGTGAAAAAATATAAAAATGTTGTGACAACTTATTTGAATCAAAATAGAAAAAATATAAAAATTCTTCTTAACTCTAACTTTAGTTAACACGAGGATTAAAACAATTGAGACAGTTTAAGATGACAATGCATGGAAATAAATATCTCCCATCCTGATTATTGTAGAGCACATTTTTTCACCTCTCTAAGGGAAACAAAGAAAATACTTGGAAAAGTGATTTGCTTGAAATTTAGGATGGAAATCAATACCTCCTCTAATCTCTACAACGAGTATACTGCACCCTTCAAAATCGACTTGCTTGTGATGAATTTGGTCCATGTCGACAGGTATTAGATGATACTAATTACAAATAAGGTAGTGAACTCTATTGAAGAAATTGGCTTGAGAATACACGAGTTGACATGAAAATTGAGCAGGAGTAGTGAGGGGAGGAGATTAGTTTTCGTTTAGCTACACAAGATATATAATGTCCAACACATTTCATTTCAATCTATAGTTAGAATGGGTATAACAAGTTTGCATGGCTCTAAAGTACGACGTTCCTAGCCAGACCACAATGTGTGTTGACTATCTTTTTTTTTTACCAAGGGGAATCGATAACTCGTCAGGATTACATGTGTGTTGATTGTCCTTTTACTAACCACACTTAACATTTGTTTAGAATTAAATCATGGAAAAATCCCTTAAATTATTGTCGGCTCTTAAATCTTTTTCCATTTCACATAGCACGGCTTTAAAGAACGACGTTCACAGTGACAATGTGTGTTGAATGACTTTTTACTACCCACGCTTAACTCCGTCGTTTTTTTATTACTACCATATCTATGAAGCAGGGAAAAGGGAACGTTAAAGTGAATAAGGACAACAAGTTCTTTGAAGTAAGAGAAGTATGTGGGGTTGCATGTTTAAGCATCAATGGAAAGCCTTTTAATTGGTACCATTGATGATTCACAATTGCTCATATGCAAGGGAAGGAGGCAATTGCATGGTTCAAGGAAAAAAAAAACACATTTCCAAATAGATATATATATGTGTGTGTATGTGTGTGTGAAAAAACAAATTTGAAGCTGCAAAGTGAAGAGGGATTTGAAAAAAACAAGCTTGGTTTGATAAAAAAAAGTAGACAAATGTGGATATCACCATAGTAAATGGTTTGAGAAAATTAATAAATAATAAATCAAAGGATTTGATTTTAGGAACTCGTTATGTCAATAACTTTCTAATAACTAAATATCCATTATTTTTAGTGTATTTGATGCAAATACAACTTTATAGCAAATCACTACATGTGGTGAAGTTTATCTTTAATTCATGTGGTGAAATCTATGTTTGACTGCATGACTATTTTTTAGGGTAATCCAAACTAAGCATCGAGAATTAAATCTTAAAATAGACATAAGAAGCACAACTCAACCCTCTAATCATGTACATGAAGAGATGGTAGGCAATGTTTTAAAGATAGATATTCTAAACGCCCATGGTAAGTAAATTAATATCCTTGGTTAGACACATAGGAATGGGATTTGAACTTCAAACTATCATGAGGTCACAAAAACAACATTTTGGACATGAAACATCGGGCATCACTATCATGGTCTTGATCTCTACAAGCTACAATGAAATTGGGATTAGTGTTCTTCAATTTCCTTATTTTAAAAGCAATTATTAATTTACAAATAATGTAGTAATTGTGATTTATTAGAAATGTGCATGTTCAAATAGTCCATCGACACATAGTTAAGGAAAATATATCAAACAATGGACAAATAACAAAGAAAAATGATGTAAACTTGGTATTTGTGGCCTTATACTCAACATAGCACTGAGGATAAAATCACTGACACAGTTCACCACAATATGCTTGACAAGATCAAGTGCAAACCTTAATGGCTAATGAATATATTATTGTTTTGAATTTATGAAATGATGCACATATAATAAATCTCGAAACTATTGAGCAAAGCCTACACTTAATATGGGCATTTTGCATAGAAATAGACCTAACCCTTAAGTATATTAATATATACATATACATAGGAATAAATGTCGAAGAAATGGGCATTATATATATATATATATATATATATATATATATATATATATATATATATATATATATATATATATATATATATATATATATATATATATATATATATATATAT
>JASDQU010736963.1:98856-111972 GCA_032191745.1 Picea mariana | reverse complement strand
ATCTACGGCATATGCATCTATTTGGCCCTCAAATATGGGAATGTC
Source organism: Picea mariana (assembly GCA_032191745.1). NCBI lineage: Eukaryota > Viridiplantae > Streptophyta > Pinopsida > Pinales > Pinaceae > Picea > Picea mariana. The sequence continues at coordinate 111,927 of JASDQU010736963.1, read as the reverse complement.
AAAGTTTACTTGTACCTTAAAAGGAGTGGTGCCTCTAGAGTGGCTGTTGGATGTCAATGCGCCACTAGTGGGAATCCGTTGAAGAATCTGGGCAAAGTTGTCCATCATCACATTCCAATGTTTCTCGAGGGCCTCCTCGAGCAACATTTTGATAGGATCTCCTGCTCCCTCATCTTTCTTTTCTTCCCCCATGGATGGTCGTTGGGGTTTGTGAGACTGATCTTGCAAAGGTTCAACCAGATCGAGCCCCAACTCCTTATACCCCGACCTTGTTGGGGACATGCAAAGAAAGATCGAGAACGAGCAGACCGCTCTGATACCACTGATCTGGATTTATGTAGGAACACAATGAAATACATAAATACACATAAACGCAGAGATGCAGTGGAAATAAGACTTCATTTCATTAATAACAAATGACTGGAAAATGATTACAGACAGAATGGAAATAAACTAGCTAGGGCGTTGGTATCTTATCTCTGAGAAGAGATATGGTGGTTATTGCTCTCTGAACTTCCTGTTACAATGAGGCTCGAAGGCCTATATATTACTAAGAAACAATGGAAAACCCTTAACATCCAAAAACCTAACCCTAGGAGATGAAACGCCAGAATATGTGCCCCGTTGCGGTAAATTGGTACATCAATTTCCCGGGGCCGTAACTTTGGCATACTATCACCGTTTGATGCACATGATACATCGTTAGAAATATCTATCCGAGGAATACACCACTGACAATGAATATTGAGTCCAGAGCGGATTCATATTTGTCAAAACATTCATGCCCAAAAAGCATCGTTTAGGGCCTCAAAACAGCTCTGGAAGTTCAGGACCCAAAGAACTGCTAAAAATAGTAAATTGTGCTACAATTAAGGAAACTGAAAAACTGAAAGAAACAATGGTGTGTGTTCAAGTGGAATAGGCAGGTGGCCACCAATATCCACCTGGATCAAGGAAGTTGAGGTACCGACTTACCCATCGGAACTAGATAACTTTTGGCATTTCACCTCCTACGGTTAGGTTTTTGGATGTCTAGGGTTTTGGGATTCATGAGTAATGTTAAAAATGCCTCTAGAGCAACATTGTTATCATTCTTCTCAGACGAATTCATGTAGCAGCCACATCTCTTCATAGAGATAACTACCACCATTCGAGCAAGTTGTTTTCAATTCTACAGTTTTACAGTTTCAACCTATTTTATTTATTCAATAGAATTTATTGTTCATTGGATATTTGTTGTTGTTCTCTATATATCTATGTTATTGTATTCATTCTATCATTCATTTCATTCTACTCATAAATGTGGAACAGTGGTATCAAAGCGGTCTGGTCTTCATTTTTTTTTTGTGCATTTCCCTGACAAGATCTGGGTACAAGAAGTTGGGACTCGAACCAGTCTAGACTTTGCAATATTGGTCGTGTTGATTCCGACAACAGCCCATGGGGGATGAGAATAAATATGATGGAATAGGATATCCTTTTAAAAAATTTCTCAAGGAATCCCTTGCGCGAAAACGGAATGAAATGATGGACAACTTTGCACATATCCTTTGGCGGCTACCCACAAGAGACACATCTTCATCAAGAGGCCATGCAACCCCCTTCAAGGCACAACTAAATTTTGATATTCTGTTATTTGAAGGATTGGTAGATGTAGATGATATAGATAAATGGTTGAATGTGCTTCAAGGGTATTTTTTGGTCCACAATTTTTCTGACTAGGAAAAGATTACTTTTGCACTCCTCAAGGTCGTCCCCATGTTAAGGACTAGTGGGATACTTACTTTGAGCAAAGGGCCATAGAGAAATCTGTAATATTTTTGGTAGCCCCTACATGGGATTCCTCCAGGGATGTCATTAAAGAACAATACTACCCTATTGTAAGCTATGCGGACCAATACACAATATGGACCACATTGCGTGAAGAAATGGACCAGAAAGTACCATATTTTGCCAATATTTTCCATACCCTGCGTACCAAATTGGGTATAAAAGACTCTAAATGACATCTGGTGCTCAAATACCATGACTATTTGCATGGATACATTCAAACAAAAATGGATTTTCTGAACATCACATCATTATGTGCGGCTTATAGATATGTTGTCAAGATCGAGTAGAAGATGCAAGAGTTTGGATATTCAAACTCCTCACAGCCTAAGCAGGGCAATGGTGGCTTCAACGCACAAAATAAGGAACAGATAAAATATGGCCACTCTCAGGAAAACCAATCCAAGCCGCAATGTAAGAATGATAATGAGAAGTCAAAGAAGGACACGAGAAAGTGTTTTGAATACCATAAAATCCCTTGGCACAACATCGAAGAATGTCGCTCCAAGTAGTCACTGGTGGCAGAGATGAATGATTTCAAGTTAGAGGTATATTATGATTCTGAATCAAAGCAAGAAGGAGGGAATCAGATTATCGATGTTTAACCCATCACCACTGTCGCTACCACCAAAGTCCATCCAAGCGAACCAGAAAAACAAGAGGAAGGGGAACGCCTCTTTCACTCACACATTTGGGTAAAGGGGGCTTTGCTTTAATTCATTGTCGATAGTGGCAGTTAGAAGAACATGATCTCAGTAGAGTTCATCTGGTGGTTGGACCTGTCGATGACACCGCACCCACAACCCTACACCATCAGCTAGCTTCTCCAAGGAAGAGATCTTTGCATCAGCCAATAGTGTCGTTTTCCCTACCACATCAAGCCTTCAAAGACGATGTATTGTGTGATATTCCTCCCCTTGAAGTTTTTGATGTTCTTTTAGAACAACCATATTTTTGGAAGCAACATGGTGCGTATGAGTCTAGACCCCACAGTGTTATTATTACTTTGTGTAGACAATTATACAGGATACCAGAGGTAGTGCCACCTACCTCTAATTATTTAATCTCTTCTAAGCAATGCAGTAAGGTCATTTCACAAACTGGGACGTTCGTCTTCTTTGTGATCCGTTCTCACAGTAAGTAGAAGGTCACTGCCACGTCCATGGTCTCTACACATAGCCTCTATTTGTAGTAGAAGTAAGTGGACGAGATCGTGGAAGAGTACAGAGACATATTCTCCTCACCCACCAAGCATAGATGATTTTAGGGGCTAAATTTTGCCAGTGGGATAATTTTCCATGGTTTTTCCCAAAAAATGATTCGTCAATTTCCTTTTTTTATAAAAATGATTCGCCCAGATTCCATGGAATAAAATTATTTTATCTTAAAATTTTCTAATTTTTTATAGAAACTATATAAAATCCTTATAACTTTGAATATCTTTAAAAAAATATCGCCAAAGTTAACCTCCCATGGATACACTCACGACCGTGCTCCATTCCTGTGGGCATGAGGAAATGGAGTGGCCCCAACTTTATCAGTGATATCTTGACTTCTCCACCACCTATCAACTCTTGGGTACAGGCGCAAATGTCATCGATTTTCACATTCAAGATGGGTTGCTATGCCATCTGGTCCATCTCTGTGTTCTTGCAAGTAAGCGTGAAAATATGATTTTGTAGGCTCACTACAGTCATATGGTAGAACATTTTGGCATGGAGAAAACTATGGTAATTATACACAAACATTTTATTGGCCAAAACTTCGACAGGACGTCAGCAAGTATATTAGATCTTGCACTACATGTTCCATTTCCAAGCCATCCATCAAGAAGAAAGGATTATACACTCCTCTTCCTACTCCCGAGAGGCCTTGGGAATCCATCTTGATGGATTACATGTATGGCCTTCCGTCCACCAGGCAAGGAAATGATTGAATATTTGTGGTGGTTGATCGGTTTTCGAAGAACGCTATTCTTACATCCTGCAAGAAGAGCATCAAAATGACATATATTGTCAAACACTTCTTCGAATGAGAATGGGTCCATTTTGGGATTCCACGAACCCTCATATTCGATCAAGACAATAGGTTCCTCAACACATTTTGGTCAAGTCTCTGTTCACTATTGGACACCAAGCTCACTAAATCCACTGCCTTCCACCCTCAAACTGATGGCCAAACATAGGTCGTCATTCAGATGATTGTGCACATCCTATGCATGTATAACTCTAAGAATCCACGTACAAGGGATGATAGTATTTCCTATGTTCAACACAACTACAACAGGGCTCTCCATAGCTCCATCAGCCATAGACCCTTTCAGGTGGGGCTAGGATTCCAACCCTTGGGTTCCATTGAGGTTGGAATACCTCTTGCAACCACACAGACAGATTCTTCCCATGTTCAGTCTAAGGCTGACAAAGCCACCATATTCATTGAGAGGATTCATCACATCCGCCAACATGTCCATGATATTTTGCATGCCAATGCTAACTAAAATCAGTGTCATGATCAACACCAACTATCACACAAGTTTCAGGTGGGAGACAAGGTACGGTTACATTTGTAGAAATAATGCCTTAAAGGGCCCCATCGAAATCTCCATCCACTTCGGTATGGGCCTTACACCATCACCAAGGATGTGGGTGACAATTCTCTTGAGCTCAACACTCCCCCCTTCCTTGGATTAAACCCAGTATTTAATGTGGACCTCCTGCGACCATATTTTCCACCATTATTGGACACCTCGGAGATCGCAGAATAGTTAAAACCAATAGAGCTCAACCCTGATTTCATGGAATAAGCATCCACTGATCAGATAGTGGACACACAGGTTAAGGGAACTCACCAGCAAAGGATCCATCTTTATCAGGTTTTCAAGGCAGGGTAGCTCTTGCACCAAGGCAAGTGGCTCACCGAGAGCCAAATTCAACAGAAATTTCCTCACCTGATGGGGGTGCTCAATGCAATGGAGACCATTTATTCCTAAGGGGGGAGGAATGATCTTGGTGGATATTGGTGTCCACCCACCTATTCCAATTGGCTCCTCTTGACATTTTTTAGTTCAAAACGTTCTTTTGTGATTCTTTGTAATTATGGGTTCTACACTTCTAGGGATATTTGAATCCCTACACATCTTCCAGGTGGAGATTGGTGGCCTCCCTACCTAATTCAACTGGATTATTTTGGAAGTTTTCATGTACTTCTAGGGTCGTTTTGGGGCCCTAAGCAGTGGTTATTTGGCTTGCCATAGTCAAAATATAGATAATGTCATAGTTTGATGGAATAATGTGTAGTTCTCGAAAATACCTTTCCAACGGGCTATCACATGCCTAAAATGGAGGTCGTATGAAAACATTACGACCCCGGGAAGTCGAGGTAACAACTTACCCATCGGGCCCACATAAATTTTGGCATTTTACCTCCTAGGGTTAGGTTTTTGGATGTCTAGGGTTTTGGAATTCAAGAGTATTTTTAAAAAGGCCTTTGGAGCCTCATTGTAATCATTCTGCTCAAACAGATGCATGTAGCAGGTACATCTCTTCTCAGAGATAGCTACCACCATTCGAGCAAGTTGTTATCAGTCCTCCAGTTTTACAGTTTCAGCCTGTTTTATTTATTCAATAGAATTATTCAATGGATAAATGTTGTTGTTATTTGTATCTCTGTGTTATTGTATTTAGTCTGTTATTCATTTTTTTTCGCTCATAAATACAGATCAGTGGTATCAAAGCGGTCTACTCTTTATTTTGTTTTTTTTTTGCATGTCCCTGACAAGATATGGTACAAGAACTTGGGACTTGAACCAATCAATCCTTTCTAAGATCAACCAAGATGAGCCCAACAAAAACCCATGGGGGATGAGAAGAAAGATGATGAAGCAGGATATCATGTTAAAATGTTGCTCGAGGAATCCCTTGCGTGAAAAAAGAATGAAATGATGGACAAATTTGCACATATCCTTCGACGACTACCCATAGGAGGCACATCTTCATCAAGCGTCCATGCAACCCCCTTCAAGGTACAAGTAAATTTTGATATTCCGTTATCTGAAGGACTGATAGATGTGGATGTTGTAGATAAATGGTTGAATCTCCTCGAAGGCTATTTTTCGGTCTAGAATTTTCCTGACAGGGAAAATATTACTTTTTCACTCCTCAAGGTTGTCCCCCATGTTAAGGACTGGTGGGATACTAACTCTGAGAAAAGGGCCATAGAGGAATATGCAATATTTACGGTTTCCCCTACATGGTATTCCTTCAGGGATGTCATTAAAGAACAATACTACCATGTTGGAAGCTATGAGGACCAATACACAAGATGGAACACGCTATGTCACAAAAGGGACCATACAATAGCATATTTCACTAATATTTTCCATACCCTATGCACCAAATCGGGTATCAAAGACTCTTAATGACATCTGGCGCTCAAATACCATGATTTTTTGTGTAGATACATTCAAATAGAAATTTATTTTCTAGACATCACATCATCGGGTGAGGCTTATACATATGTTGTCAAGATTGAGTAGAAATTTAAGCAAAAGATGCGAGAGTTTGGATCTTCAAACTCCTCACAGTCGAAGCAGGGAAAATGAGGCCCAAACCCACAAAACAAGGGACATAGAAAATATGGCCACTCTCAGGACAACCAATCCAAGTTGCAACACAATAAGAGTAATGAGAAGTCGAAGAAGGACACGAGAAAGTGGTGTGAATACCATAAAATCCCTTGGCACAACATTGAATAATGTCACTCCAAGAAATCACTGGTGGCTGAGCTGAAAGATTCCAAGTCAAAGGAAGAGACTCCAAATAATACCCAGAAGGAGGGAAGTGGATTATCGATGTCAAACCCAACGCCATTTTCACTACCACCAAAGTCCAACCAAGAAAACTAGAAGAATCAGAGGAAGGGGAACGCCTATTTCACTCATAGATGTAGGTGAAGGGGGCTCTGCTTCATTTCATTGTCGATAGCAACAATTAGAAGAACCTGATCTCAATAGAGGTCGTCAAGCAGCTAGACCTGTCAATGACACTGCATATGCAGCCCTACACCATCAACTGTCTTCACCAAGGAATAGATCCTTGTGTCATCAAATAGTGTCATCTTCCCTACAACATCAATCCCTTCAAAGACGAGGTATTATGTGATATTTATCCCCTTGAAGTTTGTGATATTATTTTAGGAAAAACATATTAGTGGAGGCGACAAGTTGTGTATGAGTCTAGGCCTTGTAGTGTTATTATTACTTTGGGTAGACAATTGTACAAGATACCATAGATAGCGCCATCTACCGCTACTTCTATAATCTCTGCTAAGAAATGAAGTAAGGTCATTTCAGAGACCGAGAAGTTTGTCTTCTTTTTTATCTATTATCACATTAAGGAGAAGGTTTCCACCACATCTATGGCCTCTACACAGAGCCTCTCTTTGCAGCAAAAGAAAGTGGACAGGATCATGGAAGAGTACAAAGACATATTCTCCTCACCCATTGAGGTAGCGAGGAACTACCAATTTAAGCATTCAATTGATCTAACCCATAGTGAAATTATGCCTAATGGACCAGTATATCATCATTCGTTGATGGAAAATGGTGAAATCAAGCACCAAATCCAAGAGCTGCTTCAAAAGGGGTACATCAGACCCAACTCCTCCCCTTGTGGAAGCCTGATTGTACTGGTGTAGAATAAAGACATGACCTGGCGGCTCTACATTTATTACAGAGAATTAAACAAAATCATAGTCAAGAATCGATATCTAATTCCATGAATTGATGAAATTCTTGATCAACTCAAGGGGAAAAGTTCTTTGGCAAGATTGACCTAAAGTTTGGTTACCACCAGGTTCCCATCGAACCGACTGATGTATGGAAGACAACTTTCAAATATAAATAAGGTCTCTTTGAATGGTTGGTCATGCCATTTGGCTTAACAAATACACCAACCACTTTCATGACGTTGATAGATGATGTATTAAGACCCTTCACCAACTCTTTTGTGGTGGTATATCTAGATGACATCCTCATATTTAGAAGAACTTGGGAGGAGCACATGCAACATATTCAACAGGTTTTGATCACTCTGTGGCAACACAATCTATATGCCAACTTGGAAAAATGATCCTTTGGCATGAACATGGTACAATACTTGGGATACATTGTTGATGAGAATGGGGTACATGTGGATCCATCTAAGATCCAAGTCATTCGTGATTGGCTAGCCTTGACCATACTAACCGAGCTTCAGAGCTTCTTAGGACTTTCCAACGTCTACCGATGATTCATGTTGGGATTCTCCCATATTGCATGGGCCCTCAGCCAAGTGACCAAGGGAGGTGCCAGGGAAAATTTCACATGGGGCAAGGTACAACAAAGAGCATTTAATGATCTAAAGAATCACTTGTGCTCATCTCTAGTACTCTCCTTACCTGATCTACAACAACTGCTCAAGATTGAGACTTATGCATCCGACTATGTTGTAGGCACAGTTCTGACTCATCACGGTCATCCAGTCGCATACCATAGTGAGACACTATTAGATATTGTCAAGAAGTACTCCACCTATGACAAGGAAATGTATTGCATTGTGCAATCCTGTCATCAATGGAAACATTACAATTTGGGAAAGGAGACAATCATCCACACTGATCACAAGCCTCTGCAGTTCATATAGACATAAGGGAAGTTGCAGAACGACCGCTATCAAAAGTGGTCCACATACCCACAGTAGTTTCATATCAACATCAACTATAAGATAGGGAGTGCAAATCGTGTCATTGACTACCTCATTCAACCTCCCGTGGCTACACTCACCACCGTGCTCCATTCCTATGGGAATGAGCCATTAGAGTAGCCCCAACTTTATCAAGGAGATCCTCACTTCACCGCCACCTATCAACTCTTGGGTACAGACACAAATGTCAGCAATTTTCACATTCAGGATTCGTTGTTATGCCATCTAGGCCATCTCTATACTCCTAAAATTGAGTGTGCAAAGATGATTTTGGAGGCTCACTATAGTCGGATGGAAGAACATTTTGGTGTGGAGAAAATTGTGGTCGTTCTACAAAAAAAAAATTATTGGAAAAAACTTCGACAAGACGTCAACAAGTATATCATATCTTTCACTGCCTATGCCATTTCCAAGCCAACCATCAAGAACCAAGGCTTATACACCCATCTTCCTACTATCTAGAGGCCATGGGAATCCATCTCGATGGATTACATGTCTTGTTGGTTGTGGAGCCTGGTTATCTTCCTGATTTAGAGGTCTTTGTTTCCATCCGTGTTTATACCCCATGAAGACTTTACACCCCAGAAGAATGTACACTCCTCCACACGGGGGAGTGCAGGGGGTAGTTACCCCCCCTGTGGGGTCTGGGGGGGATATCCCCCTGGCTGTAGGGTCCGGAGGAAAGTGGGCCCCTGATAGGGGTTCACGAGGTGTAGCCACTTAAGGAAACATTTCCTTGTAAATGTATATTTTAATTTCATAGTAAATCTGGACCATTCATTATAAGGTCGTAGATTTGATGGTAGAAGTTATGTTAGGGTTTTTTTTCCTAGAAGGCAACCCTCTTTTATGAAGGAAATGTATTGCGGCTATGTATCATTGTGAATATTGTATTCTAAGTGAGGATACTATGAGAGAAAGAAGAGGAAGTTACAACATGTCTAATGTAAGTTGTATCCCTTTGTTTGCTAGATAATAATAAAGGAAGGACCTGATAATTTCTTTAGTGGAAGTAGCCCACACTAGGTGAACCACGTATATCTGTGTCTTTATTGTATTGTGTATCTTCTATGTTTTATTTCTAAATTTGTTTTATTTTATTGCTCTGTGATCCTTCTTTTGTAACAATTGGTATCAGAGCAAAAGGTAACTCATAGGAAAAGAGGGTTCCTGGTTCAAGTGGGAGAAATGGCGGAATATGGAAAGTTTAGGGTCGAGAAATTTAATGGTCAAAACTACCAGTTATGGAAGATGCATATGGAAGATTATTTATATCAGAAGGATCTATTCATACCATTGGGTGGAATAGCAAAGAATCTGATGGCCATGAAGGACGAACAGTGGGAGGTTCTTGACAGAAAGGCACTAGGAACGATATGGTTGAGCCTGGAAGCATTGGTGGCTTTCAATACTTAGAAAGAAAAGACAATGAAGGAGATGATGGATGCATTGGATAAACTGTATGAAAATCCATCGATGTCCAACAAGGTATTTCTAATGAATAGATTATTTAATATGAAGATGTCAGAAGGTGGGTCTGTTGCAGATCATTTAAATGAATTTAATACAGTTACTAATCAACTAAGTTCTGTAAAAGTGGAATTTGATGATGAGGTCAGGGTTGTTCTAATCTTGTGCTCATTGCACGAAATATGGAACGACTTGGTCGTGGCTGTAAGCAACTATGTCTCTAGTTAAAGCACTTTAAAATTTGATGATGTTGTTGGACTTGTCCTTAGTGAGGAAATGCGACAGAAAATCACAGGTGAGACATTAGGTAATGTGTTAAAAATGGAGAACAGGGGAAGACAAAAGGATAGAGGAAAGGGCTTAGGGAACCATGAGAATTCTAGGAAGGGCATATCCAAATCCATATTTGGAAAGATAGAGTGTTGGAATTGTGGGAAGAAATGACATCTGAAGAAAGATTGAAGAGCTCCAAAGAAACAAAGAGATGGACAACAGGAGAAAAATCAGGAAGAAAATGTAACATGTGATGTGTTACAAGATGATTTGATTCTTTCTGTAGATAATATTTATGAGTCTTGGGTAGTATATTCAGAGGCTTCATTTCATGCCACACCCCATAGGAAACATTTTCTAGATTATGTTCAAGGTGGTTTTGGACAGGTTCATTTGGGTGATGGTGCACCATGCAAAATTGTTGGAATGGGAAAGGTAAAAATAAAGAAAGGAAATGGAAACCAATGGTTGTTGAAAGAGGTAAGACATGCCCCAGATCTAAGGAAAAATCTAATTTCAATAGGGAATTTGGAAAGGGAAGTTTGTATATCCATATTTACAGATAAGGTGTGTAAGGTCACCAAAGGATCATTGGTGATAGCAAAAGGAGAGAAGGTAGGTACATTGTATATATGTGTTGGTAATATTGACTATTCAATCTCTTTAGCTTCTACAAGATTGGATACAACACTGTGGAATAATAGTCTTGGACACATGAGGGAGAAGGGTATGCAGATACTTCACAAAACAAATTTGTTTCCAGATCTTAAACAAATTGATTTGGATTTCTGTGAGCATTGTTTTTATGGAAAACAGAAGAGAGTCAGATTTCTCAGAGTCGAAAAAGAAAAGAAGAGTGACAAGTTAGAGCTTGTGTATACAGATGTATGGGGACCAACTCAGGTATCATCTCTTGGTGTATCTCATTATTATGTTACTTTCATTGATGATGCAACTATAAAAACTTAGGTTTATTGCATTCGACAAAAATATGATGTTTTTGATACTTTTAAGAAATGGAAAGCTTTGGTTGAGAATGAGACATGAAAAATGTTGAAGTGTCTCTGATCAGGAAATGGAGGTGAATATTGCAGCAAGTAGTTTGATGATTATTGTTCATAACATGGGATTCGTAGAGAGAAGACAGTTCTAGGAACACCACAAGAAAATGGTGTGTCAAAAAGGATGAACATAACAATCATGGAGCGTGCAAGGAGTATGAGATTGCATGCTAGTTTTCCCTTAAAGTTCTAGAAAGATTTTGTAGATATTTTTGTTTACTTAATAAACAAAGGACCTTAAAGATCTTTGGAGGGTATAATTAAAGAAGAGGCATGGACAGGTAAAAAGGTAAACTATTCTTTTTTGAAGACTTTCGGTTGTGAATAATTTGTCCATATTGATAAAGAAAATAGAATGTAAAGCTTGAGGAAAAATCCAAGAAGTGTACCTTTATTGGATACAATGTTAATGATTTTGGTTATCGCTTATGGGATTATGAAAATAACAAAATCATTAGGAGTAGAGATGTCATATTCAATGAGAAGGTCATGTACAAAGATCAGTTGCAGGGAAAGAAACAAGAAAAAGAAAAACCAAAATACAGAATGCTTGATGAGATCACTAAAAAAGAAATTCTAAAGGTACCAGAAAATCAAAATCTACAACAACGGGATTAAAAAGTACCTCAAAATATTGAAAGTGTTGTTAGAATATCTACCAGGATAAGTAGACCCCCTGACCGATACTCTCCTTCATTGTATGATTTATTGTTGATTGATTCTGGTGAACCAGAATGTTATGAAGAGGCAATGCAGGTAGACACCAAAAAGAAGTGAGAGCAAGGCATGAAAGAGGAAATTGATTCCTTGGTAAATAACCAGACTTGGGACTTGGTTCAGTTGCCTGCAGGAAAAAGAGCATTGTAGAATAAATGGGTTTACAAGTTGAAGGAAGAATATGGAGGAAAAAAGAGGTACAAGGCTAGACTTGTTGTAAAGGGGTTTGCACAAAATAAAGGTATAAATTTTGATGAAATATTTTCTCTTGTTGTTAAAATGACTTCAATTAGGACTATTTTAAGTCTTGTGGCAATAGAATATTTGCATCTTGAACAATTAGATGTAAAAACAACTTTTCTCCATGGGGATTTGGAGGAAGAGATTTGTATGCAACAGCCACAGGGGTATGAGGTCAAAGGGAAGGAGAATTTGGTATGAAAATTGAAGAAGAGATTCTATGGCATAAAGCAAGCTCCAAGGCAGTGGTATTTGAAGTTTGACAAGTTTATGACATAACAAGGTTATAGTAGATGTCATTTTGATCATTGTGTTTATTTTAAAAAGATAGAAAATGGAAGCTATATTATCTTGCTATTGTATGTAGATGGCATGCTTGTTGCAGGGTCTAATATGCAGGATATAAATGTTCTCAAGAAGAAATTAGATAATTCATATGCGATGAAGGATTTGGGTGCCAAAAAGAAAATCCTTGGTATGAGAATAACAAGAGACAGAAAAAAACACAAATTGACATTGTCTCAGGGTGAGTACATAGAGAAGGTGTTGGAGAGGTTTACAATGCAGAATGCAAAACCAGTTAATACACCTTTCGCCCACCATTTCAAATTAACTAAGGAAATGTGTCCCAAGACACGGGAGGAGATAGAATACATGTCCAGGGTCCCTAATTCATCAACAGTTGGCAGTTTGATGTATGCGATGGTTTTCACAAGACCATATATTGCACATGCAATGGG
>JASDQU010736963.1:61780-78563 GCA_032191745.1 Picea mariana | reverse complement strand
CATCCAAGTACACCACTACAAATGAGTTGGTGAATGGCTGTAAGATGTCATCCATTAGCCTTATGAAGGTTGTAGGGGCATTCGTCAACCTGAATGGCATGACCAACCATTCGAAAAGGCCCTCCTTGGATTTGAAGGCAGTCTTCTACACATCATAGGGTTCGAATGGTACCTGGTGATACCCTAACTTCAAGTCGATCTTGCTAAAATATTTTTCCCCCTTGAGTTGGTCCAGAAGGTCATCAATACATGGGATTGGGTACCTATTCCGAACAGTGATCTTGTTCAGTGCCCGATAGTCAATGCAAAGTCTCCAAGTCCCATCCTTCTTCTACACCAACATGATCGGGCTCCCACAGGGTGATGAACTCGACCGGATGTGACCTTTCTGCAACAGCTCCTGAATCTACCTCTTGATTTTGTCATTCTCTAGAACAAAGCACCGATAGATGGGTCCATTGGGCAGCGGCGCACCTGGGATCAAATCGATGGGGTGCTTAACCTGGTAGTGTAGAGGCACCCCTGCAGGGGAGGTGAAGATGTCCTCGTACTCCTCTACGACCTTATCCATCTGTTGTTTTCGTGCAGCGGGGCCCTGTCCAGAGGTCATGGCCATAGCCTTCTTCTTTCCCTGAGGGCGGACCATCAGGAAAACAAATTTCCTGGTTTTGGAAATGAGCTTACTGCATTGTTTTGCAGTAACCAAAGAGATGGTGGTAGGCGATGCTATCCCCGGTATCATGTACAGCTTATTTCCCAAGGGGATAATAATAGCACGAGGCCTGGACTCATACACAACATGTTTCTTCCACAAGTACGGTTGGCCTAATAATACATCAGAAAAATCAAGAGGAGCAATGTCACATGATACCTCATCCGTGAAGGGCTTGATGTTGTAGGGAAGGTGACATTGTTGGCTGACGCGGAGGTCTCGTCCTTAGTGCAACCACCCGATGGTGTATGGTTGTGGGTGTGTTGTGGTCAGCAAGCCCAGTCACTTCATGAACTCTACCGAGATGAGGTTCTTCTGGCTCCTGTTGTTGACAATGAACTGCAATGGGGAACCCTTTACCCACATCTTGGAATGGAAGAGACGCTCTACCTCCTTTGGATCTTTTAGTTCCTCCTTCCAGATCTTCGTGGTGGCAACGGTGGCGTTGGGCTCTACATCAATAATCTACTTCCCCCTATCATTCCTCTTATTGGGTTCTGATTCAGAAGCCTTCAACTTGGCTACCAGAGACTGCTTGGCCCGACACTCACTTGTGTTGTGAGTGGAGCTCTTATGGAACTCACACCACTTCCCCATGTCCTTTTTTGGCTTCATAGTGTTGTTCTTTTCTTGTGGCTTTGGTAGGTTATCCTGGGTTTCCCTACCTTGGATTGGTCCTTTGTTCTGTGGTTTGGGGGCACCTTTCCCTTGCTTCTGATTCACAGACCCAAAGTCTCACTTTTTTTGTTTGAACTTCTTCTCAATCTTGGAAGCATATCGGTATGCCACACCAAGCGAGGAGATGTCAAGGAACTTGATTTCCTCCTGAATGTATCTATGTAGACAACTGCGGTACTTTAACACCAAATGTTTCTCTGAATCTTTGATACCCAACTTTGTTCGTAGGGTATGAAACAGATTTGTCATCTCATGCACATCTTGGTCCCTCTATTTCCACAGTGTAGTCCATTGTATGTATTTGTCCTCATAGCTCCCCACGGGATAATATTGTTCTTTGATGGAATCTCGGAAAGAATTCCAAGTGAGTGTGGCCAAGAACAGAGAGGGTTCCCCCTCACCCTGTTGCTCTGAGTAGCTTTCCCACCAGTCCTTGACATGGGGGGCGGCTTTGAGGAGTGCGAAAATAATCCTTTCTCGGTCAGAAAAATCATGAACCGGGAAATATCCTTCTAACAGATTCAACCATCTATCTACAGCATCTGCATCTATTTGTCCCTCAAATATGGGAATGTCAAAGTTTACTTGTACCTTAAAAGGAGTGGCACCTCCAAAGTGGTTGTTGGATGCCGATGCACCGCTAGTGGGAATTCGTTGAAGAATCTGGGCAAAGTTGCCCATCATCACGTTCCTTTGTTTCTCGAGGGCCTCCTCGAGCAACATTTTGATAGGATATCCTTCTCCCTCATATTTCTTTTCTTCCCCCATGGGCGGTCGTCAGGGTTTGCGAGACTGATCTTGCAAAGGTTCAACCAGATCGAGCCCCAACTCTTTATACCCCGACCTCATTGGGGACATGCAAAGAAAGATTGAGAACGAGCAGACCGCTCTGATACCACTGATCCAGATTTATGTAGGAACACAATCAAATACAGAAATACACATAAACGCAAAGATGCAGTGAAAATAAGACTTCATTTCATTAATAACAAATGATTGAAAAATGCTTACAGACAGAATGGAAATAAACTAGCTAGGGCACTGGTAGCTTATCTCTGAGAAGAGATGTGGTGGCTATTGCTCTCTGAACTACCTGTTACAATGAGGTTCGAAGGACTATATATTACTGAGAAACAATGGAAAACCCTTAACATCCAAAAACATAACCCTAGGAGATGAAACGCCAGAATATGTGCCCCGTTGGGGTAAATTGGTACATCAATTTACCGGGGCCATAACTTTNTCGTTTAGGGCCTCAAAACAGCTCCGGAAGTTCAGGACCCAAAGAACTGCTAAAAATAGTAAATTGTGCTACAATTAAGGAAACTGAAAAATTGAAAGAAACAATGGTTTGGGTCCAAGTGGAATAAGTGGGTGGCCACCAATATCCACCTGGATCAAGGAAGTTGAGGTACCGACTTACCCATCGGGCCTAGATAACTTTTGGCATTTCACCTCCTACGGTTAGGTTTTTGGATGTCTAGGGTTTTGGAATTCATGAGTAATGTTAAAAAGGCCTCTAGATCCACATTGTAATCATTCTGCTCAGAAGAATTCATGTAGCAGCCACATCTCTTCTTAGAGATAACTACCACCATTCGAGCAAGTTGTTTTCAATTCTGCAGTTTTACAGTTTCAACCTATTTTATTTATTCAATAGAATTTATTGTTCACTGGATATCTGTTGTTGTTCTCTATATATTTGTGTTATTGTATTCATTCTATCATTTATTTCATTATGCTCATAAATCTGGAAAAGTGGTATCAGAACAGTCTGGTCTTCATTTTTTTTTCGTGCATTTCCCCGACAAGATCTGGGTACAAGAAGTTGGGACTCGAACCAGTCTAGACTTTGCAATATTGGTCATGTTTATCCCGACAACAACCCATGGGGGATGAGAATAAATATGATGGAATAGGATATCCTTTTAAAATTTTTCTCAAGGAATCCCTTGCACGACAAAGGAATGAAATGATGGACAACTTTGCACATATCCTTCAGCGGTTGCCCACAGGAGACACATCTTCATCAAGAGGCCATGAAACCCCCTTCAAGGTACAACTAAATTTTGATATTCCATTATTTGAAGGACTGGTAGATGCAGATGATATAGATAAATGGTTGAATGTGCTTGAAGGGTATTTTTTGGTCCACAATTTTTCCGACAGGGAAAAGATTACTTTTGCACTCCTCAAGGCCATCCCCATGTTAAGGACTGGTGGGATACTTATTTTGAGCAAAGGGCCATAGAGAAATCTGTAATATTTTTGGCAGACCCTACATGGGATTCCTCCAGGGATGTCATTAAAGAACAATACTACCCTATTGTAAGCTATGCAGACCAATACACAAGATGGACCACATTGCGTGAGGAAAGGGACCAAAAAGTACCTGATTTTGCCAATATTTTCCATACCCTGCATACCAAATTAGGTATAAACGACTCTAAACAACATCTGGTGCTCAAATACCATGACTATTTGCATGGATACATTCAAACAAAAATGGATTTTCTCAACATCACATCATTATGTGCGGCTTATAGATATGTTGTCAAGATCGAGTAGAAGATGCAAGAGTTTGGATATTCAAACTCCTCACAGCCTAAGCAGGGCAATGGCGGTTTCAATGCACAAAATAAGGGACAGATAAAATATGGCCACTCTCAGGAAAACCAGTCCAAGCCACAATGTAAGAACGGTAATGAGAAGTCAAAGAAGGACACGAGAAAGTGTTTTGAATACCATAAAATCCCTTGGCACAACACCGAAGAATGTCGCTCCAAGTAGTCACTGGTGGAAAAGATGAAAGATTTCAAGTTAGAGGTATATTATGATTCTGAATCAAAGCGAGAAGGAGGGAATCGGATTATCAATGTTTAACCCGTCACCACTGTCGCTACCACCAAAGTCCATCCAAGCGAACCAGAAAAACAAGAGGCAGGGGAATGCCTCTTTCACTCAGACATTTGGGTAAAGGGGGCTCTACTTTAATTCATTATCGATAGTGGAAGTTAAAAGAACCTGATATCAGTAGAGGTCATCCAGTGGTTGGACCTGTCGATGACACCGCACCCACAACCCTACACCATCAGCTAGCTTCTCCAAGAAAGAGATCTTTGCATCAACTAATAGTGTCGTTTTCCCTACGACATCAAGCCTTCAAAGATGATGTATTGTGTGATATTCCTCCCCTTGAAGTTTTTGATGTTCTTTTAGAACAACCATATTTTTGGAAGCAACATGGTGTGTATGAGTCTAGACCCCACAGTGTTATTATTACTTTGTGTAGACAATTATACAGGATACCAAAGGTAGCACCACCTACCTCTATTTATTTAATATCTTCTAAGAAATGCAGTAAGGTCATTTCATAGACTGGGACGTTTTTCTTCTTTGTGATCCATTCTCACAGTAAGCAGAAGGTCACTGCCACATCCATGGCCTCTACACATAGCTTCTATTTGTAGTAGAAGTAAGTGGACGAGATCGTGGAAGAGTACAGAGACATATTCTCTTCACCCACCAAGCATAGATGATTTTAGGGGATAAATTTCGCCAGTGGGATAATTTTCCATGGTTTTTCCCAAAAAATGATTCATCAAATTCCTTTTTTTATAAAAATGATTCACCCAGATTCCATGGAATAAAATTATTTTATCTTAAAATTTGCTATTTTTTTATAGAAACTATATAAAATCCTTATAACTTTGAATATATTTAAAAAAATATCGCCAAAGTTAACCTCTCGTGGCTACACTCGCCATCGTGCTCCATTCCTGTGGGCATGAAGAAATGGAGTGGCCCCAACTTTATCAGTGATATCTTGACTTCTCCACCACCTATCAGCTCTTGGGTACAAGCGCAAATGTCATCAATTTTCACATTCAGGATGGGTTGCTATGCCATTTGGTCCATCTCTTTGTTCTTGCAAGTAAGCGTGAAAATATGATTTTGTAGGCTCACTACAGTCGGATGGTAGGACATTTTGGCATGGAGAAAACTATGGTCATTCTACATAAACATTTTATTGGCCAAAACTTTGACAGGACATCAGCAAGTATATTAGATCTTGCACTACCTGTTCCATTTCCAAGCCAACCATCAAGAAGAAAGGATTATACACCCCTCTTCCTACTCCCGAGAGGCCTTGGGAATCCATCTCGATGGATTACATGTATGGACTTCCGTCCACCAAGAAAGGAAATGATTGAATATTTGTGGTGGTTGATCGGTTTTCAAAGAAGGCCATTCTTACATCCTGCAAGAAGAGCATCAAAACGACATATATTTTCGAACACTTCTTCGAATGAGAATGGGTCCATTTTGGGATGCCACGAACCCTCATCTTTGATCAAGACAATAGGTTCCTCAGCACATTTTGGTCAAGTATTTGTTCACTGTTGGACACCAATCTCACTAAATCCACTGTCTTCCACCCTCAAACTAATGGCCAAACATAGGTCATCAATCGGATGATTGTGCACATCCTATGCATGTATAACTCTAAACATCCATGTACAAGGGATGATAGTCATTCCTATGTTCAACACAACTACAACAGGGCTCTCCATAGCTCCACCAACCATAGACCCTTTCAGGTGGGGCTAGGATTTCAACCCTTGGGTTCCATTGAGGTTGGACTACCTCTTGCAACCACACAGACAGATTCTTCCCATGTTCAGTCTAAGGCTGACAAAGCCACCATATTCATTGAGAGGATTCAGCACATCCGTCAACAAGTTCATGAGATTTTGCACGCCAATGCTAACTAAAATCAATGTCATGATCAACACTGAGTAACGTACAAGTTCCAAGTGGGAGACAAGGTATGGTTACATTTGTAGAAATAATTCCTTAAAGGGCCCCATCAGAACCTCCATCCACTTCGATATGGGCCTTACACCATCACCAAGAATTTGGGTGACAATGCTCTTGAGCTCAACACTCCTCCCTTCCTTGGATTACACCCAGTGTTTAATGTGGACCTCCTCCGACCATATTTTCCACCATTATTGGACACCTCAGAAATCGAAGAATAGTTAAAACCAATAGAGCTCAACCATGACTGCATGGAACGAGCATCCACTAATTAGATAGTGGACACACGGGTTAAGGGAACTCACTAGCAAAGGATCCATCTTTATCAGGTTTTCAAGGCAGGGTAGCTCTTGCACCAAGGCAGGTGGCTCACCAAGAGCCAAATTTAACAGAAATTTCCTCACCTGATGGGGTGCTCAACGCAATAGAGACCATTTCTTCCTAAGGGGGGAGGAATGATCTTGGTGGATATTGGTGTCCACCCACCTATTCCAATTGGCTCCTCTTGACAKTTTTTAGTTCAAAAYGTTMTTTTGTGATTCTTTGTAATTGTGGGTTCTACACTTCTAGGGATATTTGAATCCCTACACATCTTCCAGGTGGAGATTGGTGGCCTCCCTACCTAATCCAACTGGCTTATTTTGGAAGTTTTCATGTACTTCTAGGGTCGTTTTGGGGCCCTAAGCAGTGGTTATTTGGCTTGCCACAGTCAAACTATAGACAATGTCACAGTTTGATGGCATAATGTGTAGTTCTCAAAAATACCTTTCCAATGAGTTATCACATGCCTAAAATGGAGGTCGTATGAAAACATTACGACCCCGAGAAGTCGAAGTAACAACTTACCCATCGAGCCCACATAGATTTTGGTGTTTCACCTCCTAGGGTTAGGTTTTTGGATGTCCAGGGTTTTGGCATTCAAGAGTAATGTTAAAAAGGCCTTTGGAGCCTCATTGTAATCATTCTACTCAGACAGATGCACGTAGCAAGTACATCTCTTCTCAGAGATAGCTACCACCATTCGAGCAAGTTGTTATCAGTTCTCTAGTTTTATAGTTTCAGCCTATTTTATTTATTCAATAGAATTTATTATTCAATGGATAAATGTTGTTGTTCTCCGTATCTCTATGTTATTATATTCAGTCTATTATTCATTTTTTTCGCTCATAAATACAGATCGGTGGTATCAAAGCGATCTACTCTTTATTTTGTTTTTTTTGTGCATGTCCCCGACAAGATATGGGTACAAGAACTTGGGACTTGAACCAGTCAATCCTTTCTAAGATCGGCCATGCTGAGCCCAACAACAACCCATGGGGGATGAGAAGAAAGATGATGAAGCAGGATATCCTTTTAAAATATTGCTCAAGGAATCCCTTGCATGAAAAAGGAATGAAATGATGGACAAATTTGCACATATCCTTCGACGACTACCCATAGGAGACACATCTTCATCAAGCGTCCATGCAACCCCCTTCAAGGTACAAGTAAATTTTGATATTCCATTATTTGAAGGACTAATAGATGTGGATGTTGTAGATAAATGGTTGAATCTCCTCGAAGGCTATTTTTCGGTCTAGAATTTTCCTAATAGGGAAAATATTACTTTTGCACTCCTCAAGGTTGTCCCCCATGTTAAGGACCAGTGGGATACTAACTCTGAGAAAATGGCCATAGAGGAATATGCAATATTTGCGGTCGCCCCTACATGGTATTCCTTCAGGGATGCCATTAAAGAACAATACTACCATGTTGGAAGCTATGAGGACCAATACACAAGATGGACCATGCTATGTCACAAAAGGGACTAGACAATAGCAGATTTCACCAATATTTTCCATACCCTATGCACCAAATCAGGTATCAAAAACTCTTAACGACATCTGATGCTCAAATACCGCAATTTTTTGCGTAGATACATTCAAACATAAATGGATTTTCTAGACATCACATCATTAGGTGAGGCTTATACATATGTTGTCAAGATTGAGTAGAAATTTAAGCCAAAGATGCGAGAGTTTGGATCTTCAAACTCCTCACAGTCGAAGCAGGGAAAAGGAGGCCCAAACCCACAAAACAAGGGACATAGAAAATATGGCTACTCTCGGGACAACCAATCCAAGTTGCAACACAAGAAGGGTAATGAGAAGTCGAAGAAGGACATGGGAAAGTGGTGTGAATACCATAAAATCTCTTGGCACAACATTGAATAATGTCACTCCAAGAAATCACTGGTGGCCAAGCTGAAAGATTCCAAGTCAAAGGAAGAGACTCCAAATAATACCCAGAAGGAGGGAAGTGGATTATCGATTTCAAACCCAGCGCCATTGTCGCTACCACTAAAGTCCAACCAAGCAAACCAGAAGAACTAGAGGAAGGGGAACGCCTATTTCACTCATAGATGTAGGTGAAGGGGGCTCTACTTCATTTCATTGTCGATAGCAGTAGTTAGAAGAACCTGATCTCAATAGAGGTCGTCAAGCAACTAGACCTGTCAATGACACTGCATATGAAGCCCTACACCATCAACTATCTTCACCAAGGAATAGATCTTTGTGTCATCAAATAGTGTCATCTGCCCTACGACATCAATCCCTTCAAAGACGAGGTATTATGTGATATTTCTCCCCTTGAAGTTTGTGATATTATTTTAGGAAAAACATATTAGTGGAGCTGACAAGTTGTGTATGAGTCTAGGCCCTATAGTGTTATTATTACTTTGGGTAGACAATTGTACAAGATACCATAGATAGTGCCATCTACCGCTACTTCTTTAATCTCTGCTAAGCAATGAAGTAAGGTCATTTCAGAGACCGAGAAGTTTGTCTTCTTTTTTATCTATTAGCACAATAAGCAGAAGGTTTCCGCCACATCTGTGGCCTCTACACAGAGCCTCTCTTTGCAGTAGAAGAAAGTGGACAGGATCATGGAAGAGTACAGATACATATTCTCCTCACCCATTGAGGTAGCGAGGCACTGCCAATTTAAGCATCCAATTGATCTAACCCCTAGTGAAATTATGCCTAATGGACCAGTATATCATCATTCGTTGATGGAAAATGATGAAATCAAGCGCCAGATCCAAGAGTTGCTTCAAAATGGGTACATCAGACCCAAATCCTCCCCTTGTGGAAGCCTGATTGTACTAGTACAGAATAAAGACGTGACCTAGCAGCTCTACATTTATTACAGAGAATTAAACAAAATCATAGTCAAGAACCGGTATCTAATTCCCCGAATTGATGAAATTCTTGACCAACTCAAGGGGCAAAATTCTTTGGCAAGATTGACCTAAAGTTTGGTTACCACCAGGTTCCCATCGAACCGACTGATGTATGGAAGACAACTTTCAAATATAAATAAGGTCTCTTTGAATGGTTGGTCATGCCATTTGGCTTAACAAATACACCAACCACTTTCATGACGTTGATGGATGATGTATTAAGACCCTTCACCAACTCTTTTGTGGTGGTATATCTAGATGACATCCTCATCTTTAGTAGAACTTGGGAGGAGCACATGCAACATATTCCACAGATTTTGATCACTTTGCGGCAACACAAGCTATATGCCAACTTGGAAAAATGAT
This sequence comes from Picea mariana, assembly GCA_032191745.1. Classification (NCBI taxonomy): domain Eukaryota; kingdom Viridiplantae; phylum Streptophyta; class Pinopsida; order Pinales; family Pinaceae; genus Picea; species Picea mariana. Next base: position 68,763 of record JASDQU010736963.1, on the reverse strand, counting down.
CCTTTGGCATGAACATGGTACAATACTTGGGATACATTGTTGATGAGCATGGGGTACATGTGGATCCATCTAAGATCCAAGTCATCCGTGATTGGCTAGCCTTGACCATACTAACTGAGCTTTAGAGCTTCTTAGGAATTTCTAACGTCTACCTATGATTTATGTTAGGATTCTCCCATATTGCATGGGCCCTCAGCCAAGTGACCAAGGGAGGTGCCAGGGAAAATTTCACATGGGGCAAGGCACAACAAAGAGCATTTGATGATCTGAAGAATCACTTGTGCTCATCTCTAGTACTCTCCTTACCTGATCTGCAACAACTGCTTGAGATTGAGACTTATGCATCCGACTATGTTGTAGGCACATTTCTCACTCATCACGGTCATCCAGTCGCATACCATAGTGAGACACTATTAGATATTGTCGAGAAGTACTCCACCTATGACAAGGAAATGTATTGCATTGTGCAAGCCTATCGTCAATGGAAACATTACATTTTGGGAAAGGAGACAATCATCCACACTGATCACAAGCCTCTGTAGTTCATATAGACATAAGGGAAGTTGCAGAACGACCGCCATCAAAAGTGGTCCACATACCCACGGTAATTTCATATCAACATCAACTATAAGATAGGGAGTGCAAATCATGTCATTGACTACCTCATTCGACCTCCTGTGGCTACACTCACCGTCATGCTCCATTCCTATGGGAATGAGCCATTAGAGTGGCCCCAACTTTATCAAGGAGATCCTCACTTCGCCACCACCTATCAACTCTTGGGTACAGACACAAACGTCAGCAATTTTCACATTCGGGATTCGTTGTTATGCCATCTAGGCCATCTCTATACTCCTGAAAGTGAGTGTGCAAAGATGATTTTGGAGGCTCACTATAGTCATATGGAAGAACATTTTGGTGTGGAGAAAATTGTGGCCGTTCTACAAAAAAAAAATTATTGGAAAAAAATTCGATAAGACGTCAACAAGTATATCATATCCTGCACTACCTATGCCATTTCCAAGCCAACCATCAAGAACCAAGGCTTATACACCCATCTTCCTACTGTCTAGAGGCCTTGGGAATCCATCTCGATGGATTGCATGTCTTGTTGGTTGTGGAGCCTGGTTATCTTCCTGATTTAGAGGTCTTTGTTTTCATTCGTGTTTATACCCCATGAAGACTTTACACCCCAGAAGAATGTACACTCCTCCATGCGGGGGAGTGCAGGGGGGAGTTACCCCCCCTGTGGGGTCCGGGGGGGATATCTCCCTGGCTGTGGGGTCCGAAGGCAAGCGGGCCCCCGATAGGGGTTCGCGGGGCGAAGCCCCTTAAGGAAACATTTCCTTGTAAATGTATATTTTAATTTCATAGTAAATCTGGACCATTCATTATAAGGTCATAGATTTGACGGTAGAAGTTGTGTTAGGGTTTTTTTCCCTAGAAGGAAACCCTCTTTTATGAAGGAAATGTATTGCGCCTATGTATCATTGTGAATATTGTATTCTAAGTGAGGAGACTATGAGAGAAAAAAGAGGAAGTTACAACATGTCTGATGTAAGTTGTATCCCTTCGTTTTCTAGATGATAATAAAGGAAGGACCTGATAATTTCTTTAGTGGAAGTAGCCCACACTAGGTGAACCACGTATATCCGTGTCTCTATTGTATTGTGTATCTTCTATGTTTTATTTCTAAATTTGTTTTATTTTATTGCTCTATGATCCTTCTTTTGTAACAACTGGTATCGGAGCAAAAGGTAACTCATAGCAAAAGAGGGTTCCTGGTTCAAGTGGGAGAAATGGAGGAATATGGAAAGTTTAGGGTCGAGAAATTTAATGGTCAAAACTACCAGTTATGGAAGATGCATATGGAATATTATTTATATCATAAGGATCTATTCCTACCATTGGGTGGAATAGCAAAGAATCTGACGGCCATGAAGGACGAAGAATGGGAGGTTCTTGACAGAAAGGCACTAGGAACGATATGGTTGAGCCTGGAAGCATTGGTGGCTTTCAATACTTAGAAAGAAAAGACAATGAAGGAGTTGATGGACGCATTGGATAAACTATATGAAAAACCCTCGATGTCCAACAAGGTATTTCTAATGAATAGATTATTTAATATGAAGATGTCAAAAGGTGGGTCTGTTGCAGATCATTTAAATGAATTTAATACAGTTACTAATCAACTAAGTTATGTAAAAGTGGAATTTGATTATGAGGTCAAGGTTGTTCTAATCTTGTGCTCATTGCCCGAAAGTTGGAATGACTTGGTCGTGGCTGTAAGTAACTATGTCTCTAGTTAAAACACTTTAAAATTTGATGATGTTGTTGGACTTGTCCTTAGTGAGGAAATGCGATGGAAAATCACAGGTGAGACATCAGGTAATGTGTTAAAAATGGAGAACAGGGGAAGACAAAAGGATAGACGAAAGGGCTCAGGGAATCATGAGAATTCTAGGAAGGGCATATCCAAATCCATATTTGGAAAGATAGAGTGTTGGAATTGTGGGAAGAAATGACATCTGAAGAAAGATTGAAGAGCTCCAAAGAAACAAAGAGATGGACAACAGGAGAAAAATCAGGAAGAAAATGTAACATGTGATGTGTTACAAGATGATTTGATTCTTTTTGTAGATAATATTTATGAGTCTTAGGTAGTAGATTCAAGGGATTCATTTCATGCCACACCCCATAGGAAACATTTTCTAGATTATGATCAAGGTGGTTTTGGACAGGTTCATTTGGGTGATGGTGCACCATGCAAAATTGTTGGAATGGGAAAGGTAAAAATAAAGCAAGGAAATGGAAACCAATGGTTGTTGAAAGAGGTAAGACATTCCCCAGATCTAAGGAAAAATCTAATTTCAACAGGGAATTTGGCAAGGGAAGTTTGTATATCCATATTTACAGATAAGGTGTGTAAGGTCACCAAAGGATCATTGGTGATAGAAAAAGGAGAGAAGGTAGGTACATTGTATATATGTGTTGGTAATATTGACTCTTCAATCTCTTTAGCTTCTACAAGATTGGATACAACACTATGGAATAATAGTCTTGGACACATGAGGGAGAAGGGTATGCAGATACTTCACAAAACAAATTTGTTTCCAGATCTTAAACAAATTGATTTGGATTTATGTGAGCATTGTTTTTATGGAAAACAAAAGAGAGTCATATTTCTCAGAGTCGAAAAAGAAAAGAAGAGTGACAAGTTAGAGCTTGTGTATACAGATGTATGGGGACCAACTCAGGTATCATCTCTTGGTGTATCTCATTATTATGTTACTTTCATTGATGATGCAACTATAAAAACTTAGGTTTATTGCATTCGNAGTTAGAGCTTGTGTATACAGATGTATGGGGACCAACTCAGGTATCATCTCTTGGTGGATCTGATCTCATTATTATGTTACTTTCATTGATGATGCAACTAGAAAAACTTGGGTTTATTGCATTCGACAAAAATATGATGTTTTTGATACTTTTAGGAAATGGAAAGCTTTGGTTGATAATGAGACATGAAAAATGTTGAAGTGTCTCTGATCAGAAAATGGAGGTGAATATCGCAGCAAGGAGTTTGATGATTATTGTTCATAACATGGGATTCGTAGAGAGAAGACAGTTCCAGGAACACCACAAGAAAATGGTGTGTCAAAAAGGATGAACATAGCAATCATGGAGCATGCAAGGAGTATGAGATTGCATGCTAGTTTTCCCTTAAAGTTATAGAAAGATTTTGTAGATATTGTTGTTTACTTAATAAACAAAGGACCTTCAATCTCTTTGGAGGGTAGAATTAAAGAAGAGGCATGGGCAGGTAAAAAGGTAAACTATTCTTTTTTGAAGACTTTCGGTTGTGAATAATTTGTCCATATTGATAAAGAAAATAGAATTTAAAGCTTGAGGAAAAATCCAAGAAGTGTATCATTATTGGATACAATTTTAATGATTTTGGTTATCACTTATGGGATTATGAAAATAACAAAATCATTAGGAGTAGAGATGTCATATTCAATGAGAAGGCCATGTACAAAAATCAGTTGCAGGGAAAGAAACAGGAAAAAGAAAAACCAAAATACACAATGCTTGATGAGATCACTGAAAAAGAAATTCCAAAGGTACCAGAAAATCAAAATGTACAACAACAGGATTAATAGGTACCTCAAAATATTGCAAGTGTTGTTAGAATATCTACCAGGTTAAGTAGACCCCCTGAACGATACTCTCCTTCATTGTATGATTTATTGTTGATTGATTCTGGTGAACCAGAATGTTATGAAGAGGCAATGCAGGTAGACACCAAAAAGAAGTGAGAGCAAGGCATGAAAGAGGAAATGGATTCCTTGGTAAATAACCAGACTTGGGACTTGGCTCAATTGCCTGCAGAAAAAAGAGCATTGTAGAATAAATGGGTTTACAAGTTGAAGGAAAAATATGGAGGAAAAAAGAGGTACAAGGCTAGACTTGTTGTAAAGGGGTTTGCACAAAAGAAAGGTATAAATTTTGATGAAATATTTTCTCTTGTTGTTAAAATGACTTCAATTAGGACTATTTTAAGTCTCGTGGCAATAGAATATTTGCATCTTGAACAATTAGATGTAAAAACAACTTTTCTCCATGGGGATTTGGAGGAAGAGATTTATATGCAGCAGCCACAGGGGTATGAGGTCAAAGGGAAGGAGAATTTGGTATGCACATTGAAGAAGAGATTCTATGGCATAAAGCAAGCTCCAAGGCAATGGTATTTGAAGTTTGACAGGTTTATGACATAACAAGGTTATAGTAGATGTCATTTTGATCATTGTGTTTATTTTAAAAAGATAGAAAATGGAAGCTATATTATCTTGCTATTGTATGTAGATGGCATGCTTGTTGCAGGGTCTAATATGCAGGATATAAATGTGCTCAAGAAGAAATTAGATAATTCATATGCGATGAAGGATTTGGGTGCCAAAAAGAAAATCCTTGGTATGAGAATAACAAGAGACAGGAAAAAACGCAAATTGACATTGTCTCAGGGTGAGTACATAGAGAAGGTGTTGGAGAGGTTTAGAATGCAGAATGCAAAATCAGTTAATACACCTTTGGCCAACCATTTCAAATTAACTAAGGAAATGTGTCCCAAGACACGGGAGGAGATAGAATACATGTTCAGGGTCCCTTATTCATCAACAGTTGGCAGTTTGATGTATGCGATGGTTTGCACAAGACCATATATTGCACATGCAATGGGAGTTGTGAGAAGGTATATGAAAAATCCAGGTAAATAAAATTGGGAGATAGTAAAGTGGATTCTCAAGTATTTGAGAGGTACTTCTACTCATGGATTATGTTTTGGAGGTTCATAGACTTTTCTACAGGGATATGTTGATTCAGATATGGCAGGTGATAAAGATAGGAAGAAGAGCACCACAGGGTATGTTTTTACTATAGGTGTAACAACAGTAAGTTGGATTTCGAAACTAAAAAAGGTTATTGCACTTTCAACAACATAAGCAGAGTATGTTGTTGCTACAGAGGCTAGTAAAGAAATCATTTGGTTATAGAGGTTTATGGAGGAATTGGGAAAGAAGCAGGAGAATAGCATGTTGTATTGTGACAGTGTGAGTGTCATTCATATTGCAAAGAAATCAACCTTCAATTGAATACTAATCATATACAACTCAGGTACCATTTCATACGATCTATCTTGGAAGATGGACATTTGAAGTTGGAAAAGATACACACTAGTTAGAATCCTGTATACATGTTAAATAAGGGAGTAACCAAGGAGAAGTTGTGTTCCTGCTCAGTTTCAGTTGGTCTTCAAGCATGAATATGAAGATGAGAAATTTTTTAGGTCCAAGAAGGATCATACTCCAGTAGATTAAAAAATGGTGGATTTGTTGAGATCAGTCTCCAAGTTGGAGATTGTTGGTTGTGGAGCCTTATTATCTTCCTGATTCAGAGGTATTTGTTTTCAGCCGTGTTTATACCCCATGAAAAATTTACACCCATAAATAATGTACTCTCATCCATGAGGGGGAGTATAGGGGGGGTTACCCCCCTATGGGGTCCAAGGGGGCTATCCCCCTGGCTGGGGGGTCCAGGGGCAAGCGGGCCCCCGAAGGAAAAATTACATTGTAAATGTATATTGTAATTTCATAGTAAATCTAGACCATTCATTATAAGGTCATAGATATGGCGGTAGAAGTTATGTTAGGGATTTTTTCCCTAGAAGGCAACCCTCTTTTATGAGGGAAATGTATTACGGTTATGTATCATTGTGAATATTGTATTCTGAATGGGGAGACTGTGATAGAAAGAAGAGGAAGTTACAACGGGTGTGTCATAGGTTGTATCCCTTCATTTGTTGGATAATAATAAAGGAAGGACCTGGATATTTCTCTGGTGGATGTAGCCCACACTGGGTGAACCATGTATATCTATGTCTCTATTGTATTGTGTATCTTCCGTGTTTTATTTCCACATTTTTTTTATTTTATTGCTCCGCGATCCTGTTTTTCTAACATATCTCACCTTCCATCCACCAAGCAAGGAAATGATTGTGTATATTTGGTGGCTGATATGTTTTCAAAGATGACCATTCTCATAGCCTGCAAGAAGAGCATCACAACAACAGATACTGCCAAATTCTTCTTCGAACGAGTGTGGGTTCATTTTTGGATACCACAGACCATCATCTCTGATCGGGACAACATGTTCCTCAACATATTTTGGTCGAGTCGTTGGTCACTGTTGGACACCAAGCTCACTAAATCCACTTCCTTTCACCCTCAAAACGATGACCAAACAAAGGTCGTCAATTGGATGATTGTGCACACCCTACACATGTATAACTCTAAGCATCCACATACATGGGAGGAGAGTCATGTTAGAAAAACAGGACCGCGGAGCAATAAAATAAAACAAATGCATAAACAAAACACAGAAGACACACAATACAAGAGAGACACAGATTTACGTGGTTCACCCAG
>JASDQU010736963.1:45249-61760 GCA_032191745.1 Picea mariana | reverse complement strand
TAGACTTTTCTACAAGGATATGTTGATTCAGATATGGCAGGTGATAAAGATAGGAGGAAGAGCACCACAGGGTATGTTTTTAATATAGGTGTAACAATAGTAAGTTGGATTTCGAAACTAAAAAAGGTTGTTGCACTTTCAACAACATAAGCAGAGTATGTTGCTACTACATAGGCTAGTAAAGAAATCATTTGGTTATAGAGGTTTATGGAGGAATTGGGAAAGAAGCAGGAGAATAGCATGTTGTATTGTGACAGTGTGAGTGTCATTCATATTGCAAAGAACTCAGCCTTCAATTGAATACTAATCATATACAACTCAAGTACCATTTCAACGATCTGTCTTGGAAAATAGACATTTGAAGTTGGAAAAGATACACACTAGTTAGAATCCTGCATACATGTTAAATAAGGGAGTAACCAAGGAGAAATTGTGTTCCCGCTCAGTTTCAGTTGGTCTTCAAGCATGAATATGAAGATGATAAATTTTCCAGGTCCAAGAAGGATCATACTCCAGTAGATAAAAAAATGGTGGATTTGTTGAGATCAGTCTCCAAGTTGGAGATTGTTGGTTGTGAAGCCTTATTATCTTCTTGATTTAGAGGTATTTGTTTTCAGCCATGTTTATACCCCATGAAAAAATTACACCCATAAATAATGTACTCTCCTCCACGAGGGGGAGTACGGGGGGGTTACCCCCCCTATGGGGTCCGAGGGGGCTATCCCTCTGGCTGGGGGGTCTAGGGGCAAGCGGGCCCCCGAAGGAAATATTACATTGTAAATGTATATTGTAATTTCATAGTAAATATGGACCATTCATTATAAGGTCATAGATCTGGCGGTAGAAGTTATGTTAGGGATTTTTTCCCTAGAAGGCAACCCTCTTTTATGAGGGAAATGTATTACGGTTATGTATCATTGTGAATATTGTATTCTAAGTGGGGAGACTGTGATAGAAAAAAGAGGAAGTTACAACGGGTGTGTCATAGGTTGTATCCCTTCATTTGTTGGATAATAATAAAGGAAGGACCTGGCGATTCCTCTGGTGGACGTAGCCCACACTAGGTGAACCATGTATATCTATGTCTCTATTGTATTGTGTATCTTCCGTGTTTTATTTCCACATTTTTTTTATTTTATTGCTCCGCAATCCTGTTTTTCTAACATGTCTTACCTTCCATCCACCAAGAAAGGAAATGATTGTGTATATTTGGTGGCTGATAGGTTTTCAAAGATGACCATTCTCATAGCCTGGAAGAAGAGCATCACAACAACAGATACTGCCAAATTCTTCTTTGAACAAGTGTGGGTTCATTTTTGGATACCACAGACCATCATCTTTGATCGGGACAATAGGTTCCTCAACATATTTTGGTCAAGTCGTTGGTCACTGTTGGACACCAAGCTCACTAAATCCACTACCTTTCACCCTCAAAACGATGACCAAACAAAGGTCGTCAATTGGATGATTGTGCACACCCTACACATGTATAACTCTAAGCATCCACATACATGGGAGGAGAGTCTTCCCTATGTTCATCACAGCTACAAAAGGGCTCTCCATAGCTCAACCGACCATAACCCCTTTCAGGTGGTTTTGGGATTCCAACCCTTGGGTCTCATTGATGTTACACTACCTCTTGCAACCACACAGACATATTCTTCCCATGTTTAGTTTGAGGCCGAAAAAACCACTAGATTCATTGAGTGTATTTAGCACATCGACCAACATGTCTATGAGATTTTGCAGAAAGCCAATGTTAAGTACAAACAATACCATGATCAACACCAGGTACCGCACAAGTTTTAAGTGGGATACAAGGTCTAGTTACATTTGCAAAAAGAACACCTTACAGGTCTCCATCAAAATATTCGTCTACTTCACTATGGTCCGTACACCATCACCAAGGTTGTGGGTGATAATTCTTTTGAGCTCAACACTCCCCCCTTCCTTGAATTTCACCCAATGTTCAATGTGGACCTCCTCCGACCATATTTTCCACTATTATTGAACACCTTGGAGATCACAGAACAGTTGACACCAATAGAGCTCAACCCTGACTGCATGGAATAGGCATCCACTGATCAAATAGTGGACACACAGGTCAAGGGCACTCGCCAACAAAGGATCTAGCTTTATGGGGTTGTCAAGGCAGGGAAACTCCTGCACAAAGGAAAGAAAATCACCCGAAGCCAAATTCAGCAAAATATTCCTCACCTGATGGGACCGCTCAACGAAATGGAGATCATTGATTTCTAAGGGGGGGGGGACTGATCCAAGTGGATATTGGTGGTCACCGACCTATTCCAACTAGCTCTGCTTGACATTTTTTAGTTCAACACGTTCTTTTGTAATTATTTGTAAATGTGGGTTCTACACTTACGAGATTTTTTGACTCCCTACACAACTTCCAGGTGGAGATTGGTGGCCGCCCACCTAATCCAACTGGCTTATTTTGGAAGTTTTCATGTACTTCCAAGATCATTTTAGGGCCCTAAATGGTGTTTTTTTGGCTTGCCACAATCAAACTGCAGATGAAGTCATATATTGATGGAATAATGTATGTTCTCAAAAATATCTTTCCAATGGGCTATCACGTGCCTAAAACAGATGTCTTATGCAAAAGTTATGACCCTGGGAAGTTTGAGCAAGTTGTTTTCAATTCTATAGTTTTACAGTTTCAGCCTATTTTATTTATTCAATAGAAGTTATTGTTCACTCAATATCTTTTTTTGTTCTCTGTATCTCTATTTTATTGTATTCAATCTACAATTAATTTAGTTCTACTCATAAATTTGGGTCATGTTGTTTCTCTCAAGTGTGCCTCTTCTCGATTAAATTCAAAGTCTGACACAAAGTTTTCTTTAATTTCCTCCCAATTTAACATATGGCTGCAAGATTCTTCAATATCATACCATTTATTTGGTAATTCATCTAATGTGATTGGAAACATGTGGGGCCATACCCTTTCCTATTTGTAACCTATCCTTTTCCACTCGATTTCGCATCGATGAATATGTTATACTAGATCATACTCAATCTTGAAAATGGGGATATCAGCCACTTTGGATAGCTTCTGGTCTCTAAAACGTTCGATGAAATATGTTGACATAGTCATCCACATTTGTAACCTGGGCGAGTGTGTTTCCCACCATCTTGCAGCTTGGCCTGTGAAGGTTTCCACGAGGCTCTACATACTACCTTTCTCTCTAATGGATTTCTACACTTCTTCGACATGTGTCGAAGGTGTATGTCATTCATTATATTGTAAGGGATTTCTTATTCGACCGTCAATCAGTATGAGAGTGGGAGTCTATTGAATTTTCTTTTCATATACTATTGGAAATTCTTGTATCGAGTAGAATGTTTTGGGATTCTTTGGGATGATTTCAATGGACCAACAATCTTTCGTGTGTGCTTCATAATTCTCGATTTTCCAGTTATATAGATCGGAGTCAGAATTATGTCCAACCAACATGGGAGATTCTCTCAAAATTTCTCTTTGTGCAGTCAGTTCTACATAATCTCTTTGTTTGTTTTTTATTTGATATAGGCATTGTCCTATTGGTCTTCATCCCATGATTCATTCCATGCTTTTCCTTCTTTTATATCCAAGGGAATGATTGTTTTTCTTCCATCGCTTTTAATTTGATTTTATCTTTTTCCAGAGAGATATTTACTTTCATTTTTTGACCCCATGGTCGAACGATAAGTGCTATATACACTATCATCCCCATGACTAGGGTGATAAATTCATATTTGAATTGAATCAGAATACCCATTATTTGAGTGCTAGTGTTTATGAGTATACCAATGGGCTCTATCAACCTTTGATCCACAAGTTTGAGATAGTTGAGAGTTGGTGCTAAAGAAAGTCGACCTAGTCTTATCCAAGTTTCTCGGGGTAATATATTAACTTGATATCCAAAATAGAAAACTACTTGTTTGATCAATACTTCATTGATTTCTACATAAACTCGTGGGTCATAATATTTATGTGTATATGAGAGTTGTCTACCATCCTTTGATGGCCTTTATCCTTCTTTGTATTCTTTTAATATATTTAGCAGTTCTAGCAATCGACCGACTAACTGTTTTTCATGTAATAGTTGTAGGAATTCTTGTATAATATCTTCATTATGTATTCCAATGTTTTTCTTAAAGAATCTGATAGATTCTTTCATAATTTGTTCTTCTTTATCAAGATTTGGAAAGAAACTATCCTTCCTTCTATGTTGGTCATGTAAGGTGGTATTATTAATATCTCATCCTGTGCCATATCTTGTGATGATATTTAAATTATTTGAATTCAACACTGCTTCTTTTGATATTGTGTGTAGAAGATTTACATTTTTTCTCGTCATAATTTTTTCGAGTACTATTGGGAACTCTTCTAATGAGTGGTCACCGACACCGCATATATTGCATAATTTCAAGTCGATTCTATGTTTCATTGGGAAATCTAGACTGATGTGGCCATCTTTACAACAATTTTAGCAGTATGGTCATCCTCGACCTTGACCTCGACCACCAAATCAACCATGACCTCCTTGACCTCGACCTCGATAGTAGTAGTCATCTCTTCGAGCGTAATTGTTAGCTTGGTTGGTGGCTTCTATGTAATAGAGTGTTTGTACGCTGGCTTTATTTCGTGCATTGAAATGACATTCTGATGTTTTGTGATTGGAAGCTTCGCAGATAAGGTACCACTTAGTTTTTTTTTCAAATTATGTGAACAATATTGTACATTATGATCAATCAAACACTCACATATGTTACAATATTTTTTATCTTGTATTCTGTGTGCATTTGTTGTTGGTGGTGGTTGATTGCTAAGGTTAAATGTTTACTTTATATGTCCTTCTTCACAGCATGAAGAACACCAAAGTTCATCTCTCCTTATGGACAAATTCTTTATCATTTGTTGTAAGTTCTCTATTTTTTCTTCAAGTCTTTTAGTCGACAAAGAAGTCGATGGGTCATCGTGATCCAACTCAATGCACTGTGATTTTTGTAATGCATATTCGTAGGTGTTCATTTCATACAAGCGTAGTGGGGAGTGGATCTATTATAATAAACCAGTTACATACCACTGAACTGGAAATATTTGGTTGATTGTTGTCAGAATTTGGCTCAAGAGATCTTTGAATCTTTTATCATACTCTTGTATCGACTAGGGTGGTCATTGTTTTATTTATTTTAAATTTTGTGCATCCAAGTGTGTGACATATTGGACTTTGAAAAACGTTATAAAAACTATATTTATGCCTGAATTTTTTTGGTTTTGATTTTCTGTGAAGTTCATAAACCATGTCAAGGCACAGTGTCAGAGGGCAGCTCTGAATTGTGCCATCTATTTATCTTCATCTGTGATGTCTACGGTATCTCAGAATTTTTCGCACATGAACAAGTGTCTTTTTGGGTCCTCATCTCCCTCATATAGGGGGATGTGGTTGAATCCCATTTTTATTTTCTTTTTAGAGGTACTCACTTTCTGTGGTGTTTGAGTTACCACAATTTTCGACTAAGTTGTTGAATCCTCGGTCAGGTTTTCTTGTGTCACTTTTTTTGTTGGTTGATCTTTTAATGGGTGGTACTCAAGGAATAAGTGTTTCTTGTTAACTACATAAAGTATCTCTTCGGTTTGAGAACTTTGATTTTTATACTCAACTAAACATTGCTCCAATAGTTGTGTCGATTCATGACTATAACTAGTTTCTTTTCTTGATAATAGATTTGGCAAGGGAGTCGAGTCAGTGAGATCCTTAATTTGGATGAGCATGTTTTCGGCTTCATTTTTTTTGTCTCAACAATGATTGCATCTCATAGGTTTCCATGCTCATTGGTTCTATACCATAATCTTGCATATTGGTCATCAATATGAAGTCTTTGCTGGAGAAATTATTTTATTCGTGGTCTAGTTTATGGTGCAGGAGAAGTGTGTATCGTTGGTCTTGTCTCTTCATAATCCATGCTTTCAGGTTCGTCTTTCTGTTGATAGGAATTCAATCTAGCCTCTATAAAATATACATCACTACTTCTATCAGGGGTCATCACAGTTGTTGTTATTTCCAAATCTGGTCGATTCATTTCAAACTTAGAATGCTCACACTCTCTATCAAGATTACCCTCCTCGATCATTTTTCTATTTGACTTCTGACTATTCCATAGATTACAAATTTCTTCCCTTTTCTTTTGCCTTTTATTTCGCTCTAATGTTTGGATGTTAGTGGATTTCTTGCGTGCTTGCTTTCCTCTCAATAACATTTATGCTTTAGTAATCATAAATTTTGGTATGCTTTCCTTGTGGCATCTCACAAATTCAACTAACCCCCCATCACCACCCCGACTTACTTGAAGTCGATATTAATGGCCATGTTCATTTATTCAAAAAATAATCCCAAGCTTGTCTTGTGTCTTTGCACTTTGTGTCAAGAAATTCTTTCCACTCTTCATCCCTCTCTTGATAGTCACTATTTGGTAACGATGTTCCTAGTTGAGGTCGGTATTGAACAATGTCATTGACTCCCTGGTCGAGGAGGAATATATGAAGTGTTGAAACAACACACAAGAATCTTTTCGTGCAATTCGGTGTAAAATTTGTATTTTATTCTATCAAGAGATGTTCGATCTTCGACAGCTTGCTCTAAGATATTGTCTTCTAAAAACCTCACGAACCAGTCATGAAAATTCATTCATCCTTCGTTCATAAGGTTGAGGCCTAGTTTCTTGTCATTTGTCAAATTACGCATTACCCGACTTGTTGATGTACTGAGATAACACTTCACGGAGGAATTATAAAAACGTTTCATGGGTTTCTGAGAAAAATCTTGCTCTTTCTTCTGCGAGTGAAATATTGTTTCTTCCGGTGTAATTCTTGATGTAATTCTCAGTCTTGTGCTCCCACCATTCACGTATGTCTTGAAGGGTTAAAATTTGTGTATACTTATTCATGCCCGAGTCCAGAACTACCAGAAATGGAACCAATGTTGTAATCTAAGGGAAACTAGGGAGAGTTACCAGTAGTCCTTACATAAGCAACATAGAATACACACACACACATATATATATATAGAAAATGATATACACTAGTGAGAGCCCGAAGATATATATTTATTAAAGGATATAGTAATTCAATACAATGTATACAATCTCTCGCATAGAGATATCAAAGTCTCCATGTGCTTGTCTATTTATATTCCTACATGTCTAGTTACTAGGCAGTTCTAACTACTTAACTGCCTGGGTCGGTTGGTTAGCAGATACTTCGACCGACTTACATTTTCGACTACAATAATCGACCAACTATCTCTTATTCGATTGTCGGGTCTAGTTGACATATTTGACTAGCCCATACAACAATACTTCAAATGGGGGTTTCTTCTTCTCATTGCTTTTATTGGTCTTAGAGAAAAAAATTCTATTATGCTATAGTTTTTAATTTTGAAAAACTTTGTTAACAAGTATGACTAAGGGTGAGACCTTTTTTGAAGTGTTTGGTGCACCTGAAATATGTAATTTTTATGTTATATATGAATAAATATTATTTTTTTTATGTGAAAAAGAAGAGATGAATTTTCCTTGAGAAAAGAAGTTTTACTTCCTCTGTGGAAAAAAAAAATTATCTAAATAAATATGATACTTTATTAAATGCAATACTTTATTAAATACGATACTTTATTACCAATTATATAGCATGATTCATTTCATTCTTTATACCTATTAATATGTAATAAAAAGATTAATTTTAATGAAACGATATAAAACCATGATTACTTTATCTCATAAATGTAAGAAATTAAATTGCACACAATGTGGAAAGATAAATAAAAAAAAGCTTCGTCAATATTATTGTAGTTCATTCTATAAAACTTATTTATAAAACCACAAAAGTGTGCGGGTGCAACCACTTAATTTCTAACATCAATATTAATATTACATTCCACAAAGTGTGTTGGGGTGTAGCCACTTAATTTCTCACATCAATATTAATATTATATTGCATGGGTTACATATCCAACATATATTAACATCAATATCGATAACTCTTACATGAAGTAGCATGATATAGGCTCACTTTCATAGCATAATGGTGTAAATTATCTCAGGTAATG
This sequence comes from Picea mariana, assembly GCA_032191745.1. Taxonomy (NCBI): domain Eukaryota; kingdom Viridiplantae; phylum Streptophyta; class Pinopsida; order Pinales; family Pinaceae; genus Picea; species Picea mariana. The sequence continues at coordinate 53,646 of JASDQU010736963.1, read as the reverse complement.
GTGTAAATCATAGCATAATGGTGTAAATTATCTCAGGTAATGGTATAAATCATAGCATAATGGTGTAAATTATCTCAGTTTATGATCGATACCTATATGGTAATTTATATAAGGGTTTTACAAAGATAAAAGTTAATGAGGTTATGATAGAGTTCATATTCATGAACATAATACAATATTTCAAATTTAGTGCATTATTATGTAAAATGTTGATGAATCTAATTTCCATTTTATGGTCGATGCCTATATGGTAATTTATATAAGAGCTTTGCAAAAATAAATGTTAATGAGATTATGATATTCATGAACGTAATACAATATTTCAAATTTAGTGCATTGTTATGTAAAAATGTTGATGAATCTCATTTCCACTTTATAGAGTAACTAGCCTTTTAAATGTCATCATATATTTTTAATAATTAAAATAAAGTTTTAAAACTAATTATTATTTTTTTTAAGGAAAACAAATCACTTTAAACTTTTTAGGAAACTACTTTCAATTAATTTCATGTTTAATTTTTGTATTTATTATTTAGAAATTTTTTAACATTAAAATGTAACAATAACAATTATTTAAAGTAAAAAAAATAAAATTTAAAACATTAAATTAATTTAAAATTTTAGATTTGAGTTTCTTCACTAACATGTTTCCAACAACTCATATCATTTTTTATGTTAAAAATAAGTATTAAAAGAAAATAAATTCAAAAAATTATGTTGATAGAGACCTTTAAATTATATCTCACTACACACCTCTCTCACTCATATTAAGTGCAATGCTTTCGAGAAAAACCCAAAGCAAAATTTAAGAAATTAATAGACTATACAAAAGGTACATAATCCTTTTCATTTACCAAGATAGACTAATGTTGATGTTGGCAAATTCCTTTCAAGTTTAAAGATGGGATTTTAGACACATAAATTGTTGGTATCTACAAAAGTTATTAATTTTATGTGATAACATCCTCCCTTATCCTAGTAATAACTTTGGTCTTATACTTTGTGAGTACTCTTTGACTTATTGTTGGTCCTCGACCAAGTTTTGAGGAAACATTGGTCGTGGTTGACCATTTTGGGGACTTCGACAGGCTGGTCAAAGATGGAACGCCCAGGCGAAGCAAAGATCACAGGATCTCACCCATTTTGTGGGATTTTTGGGCTTTTTGGGTTTATTTAACAGGTATGGGATGTCGTCCCATGGGTTTACCCATGCTTAGGACTTTTCGTAATGTATAAATAAGTAGCTAGGCGATGTAAGTTGAGGTCTTCTAGAGGTCATTGGCTTAGTGCATGACTAGAGTATGTTAAGACTTGCAGAGCTAAGTGAAAGTGATTGTAAGAGGCTTTGTGCACAAACTGTGTAAGTCTTTGTGCCCTGACCTTATCCGGGGAAGGAGGATCTGGCGAGGTGCGCGCAGATCTCTAGTCCTTTGTGGATTTGGCTTTGTGGCTTGGTGCCTATAAGAATATTGGAGACTAATAAAGAAGAAGAAGAGTTGGTGGACGTAGCCCCACATTGGGGTGAACCATGTATATCATGTGTTGATGTGATTTGTGCAGTGATGTTCATGTTGTTTATGTGTTTATCTTCTTAGTGCATCGACCTTTATATATGTTAGATAGATGTATGGATACTTAGTGCTCTATTAATGGTAAATGAATGTTAGATCTAAGTTAATGTTATGTGCTAAATGATTGGAAAGTACTTGATCTTGGTTGTTACTGCGTTTTTCTGTATTTATGGTTTAATCTACGATGTGAATGAGATTTATGTACTAATTCATGTTGATTAGTTAAGTGCTTTGTTAAGTGTTGTAATCACAGATCTGTGTCCCAGCTAGGTTGTAGACACTTGAGTCCTACAACCCCCCCTTCCTCTACCTCGAGTGAGACTTCATCTGCTTCGTAGGTGTTGCCGAAAGGGCCGGTAGTTAGGGTTTTGTTGGTGCGTTTCTGAAGCGTTGAACCCTGGGTCTGCCCCTGTGCCAACAAATGGTTTCGTTGTAGGGACCTGAAACTGTGATTATTGGGAACTAAAGAAAAGAGAAAGATTTTTGCATAGATATGTTGATGTATTGCGCAATATTCTACTTGACTTGTGAAACTCGGTGCTAAGAGAGAAGCTCGATCTGAAGAAAAGAGGTAAGATCTTAAAGCTTTGTGCTCTGGGAAAGGTAAGATAAGTGGAAATTTTTTCTTCGGAAATAGATATGTTTGATAGATTTTGTCCTAGTCTGAAAACTAGGGCACAGCTAGAAGAAAGAGTTGATCTGAATAAATTTGATAGAGATAGTGAAAGCTATGTTATTCTTATGCATAGAAAGAATTTTTGGAATAACAAATGGATGCAGAAACCTAGAAAGAATTTTTGCAGATTGCAGGTCCATCATTATGATCCCAATGTGCAATACAGGAAAAGTTGGGGATCGTTTAAAAGAAAGAGAGGATTGACACTATGTTATAATTGCAGAAGACCAGGACATCTTGCTAAGGAATGCCCTGGTATAGGTCCTANTTGTTGTAAAGATATTGGTCATGAAGTTGAGTATTTCCCTAGAATGATTGCTAAAGTTGAAAAGATGAACATGAGATAAGAAAACTGTAAAGAAGGACAAAAAACTAAGGATATGTTAGAGAACCAGAAAGAATCAGAGAATATATTATTACAGATGAAATAAGCATTGAATAATCACAGAGACATCAGGCTACCAGAGATCTTAAAAGAGAAGCAGTGCATAGACACAAGAATAGAAGACTTCGACATAGACTGTGTATTGGATGAAGAAACACATGTGAATATTAGACCATAAAGCACTTGGGAAATTTTCAGAAATACTGATATGATTCCTTCATTGTGAGGGATAGGATTGTTTAAAGAAAAGATGATAACCCTATGTGGAATAGTTACTAATGTGCCTATGATTTCCCATGAAGCATCGATCAAAGAAGAATTTGAAGTCATTAAATTCGTTGAGAACAGTGCCCCTTTTTCACTTTTGTTAGGAAAGACCTGGATTGAGAAAGATCAGATCTGAAGGAAAGCAGAGGAGAAAGCTGCAAAACAGAAAAAGCAAGAATTAAGGGACTTCATAGCTAGAAAACTAAAGTGACTAATACAAGAACAAGAGGATAAGTCGAAGCAACATAGGGCCATAGAACTAGATATCGAAGCTGGAAGAAAACAAGAAGGTTTAGAGAACCTTTCCATACAGGAAATAAGTGCATTCACCTCGGAAATAGTAAGAAAAGTGGTATTACCTTTGAAACCTTTGGAAGGCCCTCAGCAATGCGAAGTTACTAAGTTAAGAGAAGACAAGAATAAGAATGGAAAGAGGAATCTAGAGACTCAAATCACAGGAAAGAAGACCAAAAAGCTTAGTAAGAAGAAAGCAAAATTAGAAAAACTGCAAGAATTTCCAGAGGAGACTTCGCAGAAGGCAGACTTACAGAACTTGAACCTCATCAGATTAGCAGAACCGCACAGAATGGGACTTCGCCATGGCGAAGCTATATGACCATTGGAGGCGTTCTGACTGTTAGAATGATGCTCCAAAATGGCTAGAAATGCAGTTATTGCCGGAAAGATCTCCATTGGATCGTTGAGACCACACCATAACGGATGGAATCGTATTGATTGAGGCATTCCTCCCTGTTGGAGGAATTAGTTACGACATTTCTTATTTAATCCGTTGGATGCTGCATCGAGACCACTTTTTTCAAACTGAGATATCTGAGCTAACAGAGAATTGATTTCATACCGTGTTGTGTTGTCTAGACCTCGCCATTCATTCGATTACCTTAAGTGTTCGTTCGCCTACCCGAGTTGTTTTATTACGAGTGTGAATGTCGGGCGAGCATAGAGTGCTAGAGAAATCTATGGAGGAGATTTTGATTGACCTTATGGCTGAGAGAGTCATGTCTGTAGGGATACAAGCATTGTCAATGGGTGGATTGCAAGCATCCCCCTCGACTGGACATCGATCTATCTGAACCACGACTGAGAAAATGAGCAAGCACCACAATGATCTGGCTAACATGAAGCAGATCTCGTCGGTCTTTCCAGAGTACATCCCACCTCTGGCTGGTGCAGTTATTCATGACAGCGTCCCACATGACTTTGAGTACACACTCATCACTCCGTACCTCCCGAAGGGGATACGTCCAGTCGTACCTCAGTTGGGACTGATCCCAACTCTCAATATCAATGACTTCAACCTCAATGATAGGAAGAATTGTGTGATTCTCTCACCGCATAGGTACCTAACAAAGATGACTGGGAAGAAGCCCAAGATAGTTCCCCAGGTGTGGATTAAGGAGATCATAATATCGACGATCTTGAATGTAATGAATATCCCACACTTTGATCGACATCAGGAAGTTAACTCCTATGTTAAAATCCTCATGTGCTTCCATGGATGGTATCGGTGGCTTGATAGGCATGTGACTATGGATCTGGCGTTGATCCACCTGATCACTGGATTGAGCATGCAGGGACCAGACCCTCATAAATTCTACCTAGGGAAGGTTGCATATCGCTCTCTAGCATAGTGCATCAAGGAGAAATATGGTGATGTAGAGAAGGGGAAGTGAGGCTACAAGGTAGCCTCCATCCAAGATGGTGTAGTGTGCCTTTATTGCCAGCTGATACCTGGCAATCTCGTCACAAAGAACCAGCTGAAACAAGTCACAGGTTTCATATTTGACCTCATAGGGAAGTGTATCGAAGGGATGCATATGAATTGGACAAGCTACATCATCAATGAGTTGGACAAGGACTTTCGCGAAGTGCAGGACCAAGGCTACAAATTCCACTTTAGTTGGTTGTTGACTTTAATTGCATTTGTTGCCTGGAAAATGATAGAAGGTGCAACCTTCCTGGAAGTTGAGCCATCAGAACCGTTGTTCGTGAGGTTCTCCACCTTGTGGTACATGAATGATATGGCGAAGCAGAGTCAAATGTTGTCTTCCATACCTAATACCTACCATTGAAGCGCACCATTGAATCATTAACCCAAATGACACTGAATACACTCCATCAATATAGGCCACTAGAGAAGTTCCACATAGACTGACACTTCATCTACATCATCATGTGCAGGGATGAAAGTAAAGAGGAGTTGCAGTCGTACTATAAATTGATCGATGAAGACATGGTTGAGATCACTAAGGAGTGGCCTGTAGAATTCCTTGTACCAGTCAAAGATGCAGAGCTCTCCAACCTCGACATCATCAAAATCCTTTGGTCACTCGGACTGAGTATGATGGACCGAGCAACGCAAAGAAAAATAATAAAAAGGAGGAAGTGTAGGACATAGACAGTGATGAGAAGGACAACGCATAGGAGGAAACTGTGCCTAACTCACCTGCAGAAGGAGGAGGAGATGAAGTAAACCAAGAAGAAGTAGGAGAAGAAGAGAAGAAATAAAAGGGCGAAGTGACACCGCCAAAGGATCCCCTTACAAAGGCCGAGATGTCAAATAAAAGGAAGGTTTCTCTGTAGAAACCCTTGGCAAGGAAGAAGTCCCAAGCCAATAAGCCTTCGTCACAGAATGTGCTCACAGTGGATGATATCGAGCTCATCATCACAGCCATAGAATATGCTTCAGAATATATCCTACAGATACATGAAGCGAAACAATAAACTATCTATGACAGAATAGAGAAGGAGCTCAAAGACATACAACAAGCTATCCGGTTGAGTCGCACAGTGCCTATTGTGCCTTCTTCATCAAAAAGTGTAGAATTGGGGGATGATCCCACCCAACTATGTATATTATCAGATGCAACAGAGGCTCGACTTCGTCGATCCCAAGAAGAAAAGGAACATACTACAGAGGCCATGAAGCAAGAAAAGGAGGAGGCCTTAGAGAAACTTCGAGTTGTGCAGCAGAAGAAAAGTGAAATTAGGGTGATGTTCGATCAGAACAAAGATAATATGTAGGAAGAAAAAGACAAATTGCTCGTCGAGCAGGTTGCAAACAAGGAGGCAGTGACTAGATCACTTCGCTCTGTGTCGGGCATGGCACAGGAAGAATTATATTCAACTGATATACAAGATGGGAAGCTCGCCTAATCCATTCAACATCATCAAGAATGGATAATGGAGCTAGAACTCCAAGCAGTACCGAGCACTCCTCAAGAACTATGGGATCAGAGGGAAGAAGCTACTAGGAGTACAGTAGAAAGAATCGGGGTGTTGGCCTTAGAATGTAAACAATTAAGTGATCAAAGTGCACAGACCTATGACCACCTTGCAGAAGATCCGGAGCTAAGGATATTGGAAGCACAACTCCAGGAGGTGAAGCAGCAGGTGTCCACAGTGCAAGCATAGATGAAGTTTCTTACTATAGTTGAGAAGATGAAAAGGTCGCAGGAGCAGCGCGCAGTTCAGCAGCAGGTTACTGCTATTCAGAGCAAGGTCATGGAAGTGACATAGAGGCTCCAGTCGGTGCAGGACAAAGCCTGCACGCTTTTTGAAGAGATCAAAGGATAAGGATCATAGCTGGAACAAGTAGTCATGACAGTAGAACAACGCCTGAAAGGGCCTGTCACCGAGCAAGTAATCCAGGAGTTCGCCGAGCAGGAGGCTCTAGCGAAGTAGCAAGTTGAGGCAACTCGAGCTAAGCTCGAGGCCTTCAAAGTGGTATTACCCAGATCAGAGTGACTCGGAACGAGTCACAGGTGAGTGTTGGGGGCATGTTGGCCCTTAACCAAGTTTTGAGAAAACATTGATGGTGGTTGACCATGTTTGGGACTTCGACAGGTTGGTCAAATATGGAGCACCCAAGCGAAGTGGAGATCACGGGATCTTGCCCATTTTGTAGGATTTTTCAGCTTTTTGGGTTTATGTAACGGTTATGGGATGTCGGCCCATGGGTTTACCCATGATTAGGCCTTTTTGTAATGTATAAATAAGTATCTAGGAGATGTAAGTTGGGATGTTCTAGAGGTCATTGGCTTAGTGCATGACTAGAGTATGTTAAGACTTGTAGAGCTAAGTGCAAGTGATTATAAGAGGCTTTGTCAATAAATTGTGTAAGGATTTGTGCCCTGACCTTATTCGGGGAAGGAGGATCTGGTGAGGTGCGCACAGATCTCTTGTCCTTTGTGGAGTTGGCTCTGTGGCTTGGTGCTTGTAAGAAGATTGAAGGAGACTAATAAAGAAGATGAAGATTTGGTGGACATAGCCCCACACTGGGGCGAACCACGTATATCCTGTGTTAATGTGCTTTGTGCAGTGATGTTCATGCTATTTATGTGTTTATATGCTTAGTGAACCGACCTTTATATATGTTAGATAGTTGTATGGATGTTTAGTGCTCTATTAATGGTAAATGAATGCTATATATGAGTTAATGCTATGTGCTAAATGATTGGAAAGTACTTGATCTTGGTTGTTATTGTGTTGTTCTGTATTTAGGGTTTAATCTGCAATGTGAATGAGATTTATGTACTAATGCATGTTGATTAGCTAAGTGCTTTGTTAAGTGTTGTAATCACAGATCTATGTCTCAACTAAGTTGTAGACACTCGAGTCCTACAACCCCCCCTTCCTCTACCTCGGGTAAGACTTCATCTTCTTCGCAGGTGTTGCCGAAAGGGCCGATAGTTAGGGTTTTGTTGGTGCATTGTTGAAGCGTTGAACCCAGAGTCTGCCCCTATGCCAACACTTACGATTAATAACTTTGTGATGCCTCTAATAATTGCAAGTCTTATACTATAGTGACATATGTCTATGTTGATTTTTTATTCCACATTAATACTCTTCTTATAGTTTTGTGTGTACATTGAGTATATATTATGAATAATCCCACATGCATAAAAATTATGAGAAAAATGTGGCTTATAAGGAATTACCTTTTCGATGATAGCATTTACATATATTGAGTCAAATTGTATACAAGGGATTCTTCAATTGTTTCTCAATCTCATCAATTTGGGTCTCATATTATTAATTTTTTATTGTTAGGGTATACACTTAAGTTACATTGTTATGGTCAAAATACCTAAAATAACATAAAAATAGGAAGACTATGAAACTAATAAGCAAACAGTGAATGAATACTAAGCCTCTTCGAGGGGACAAATTCATTTTATAGCATATCCAATGTACACATTAAGATGATTTTGATAACTAGGTATCCATGGTATATATAGGAGATGAATGTGTACAATTACAATTAAAGGGACTAATCGACCAATAATGACAACAATAATATAACAATAGAAATGTAATGTCCCAAGACCTAGGGCTTAACATTACATGCCCCTTCAAATCACATGCCCCTTGTTTGAGGAAATCATCTTCTCATGTCACATCTTCTATTGGAAAGTTCTTCCACTTGATGAGGTACTCACTAATTTCTTGATTTTGTAATTGCTTGATTCATGTTTCAA
>JASDQU010736963.1:29082-45024 GCA_032191745.1 Picea mariana | reverse complement strand
TGAGAATAACAAGAGACAGGAAAAAACGCAAATTGACATTGTCTCAGGGTGAGTACATAGAGAAGGTGTTGGAGAGGTTTAGAATGAAGAATTCAAAACCAATTAATACACATTTGGCCAACCATTTCAAATTAACTAAGGAAATGTGTCCCAAGACACAGGAGGAGATAAAATACATGTTCAGGGTCCCTTATTCATCAACAGTTGGTAGTTTGATATATGCAATGGTTTGCACAAGACCATATATTGCACATGCAATGGGAGTTGTGAGAAGGTATATGAACAATTTAGGTAAATAAAATTGGGAGATAGTAAAGTGGATTCTCAAGTATTTGAGAGGTACTTCTACTCATGGATTATGTTTTGGAGGTTCATAGACTTTTCTATAGGGATATGTTGATTCAGATATGGCAGGTGATAAAGATAGGAAGAAGAGCACCACAGGGTATGTTTTTACTATAGGTGTAACAACAATAAGTTGGATTTCGAAACTAAAAAAGGTTGTTGCACTTTCAACAACATAAGCAGAGTATGTTGTTGCTACAGAGGCTAGTAAAAAAATTATTTGTTTATAGAGGTTTATGGAGGAATTGGGAAAAAAGCAAGAGAATAGCATGTTGTATTGTGACAGTGTGAGTGCCATTCATATTGCAAAGAACTCAGCCTTCAATTGAATACTAATCATATACAACTCAGGTACCATTTCATACGATCCGTCTTGGAAGATGGACATTTGAAGTTGGAAAAGATACACACTAGTTAGAATCCTACATACATTTTAAATAAGGGAGTAACCAAGGAGAAATTGTGTTCCTGCTCAGTTTCAGTTGGTCTTCAAGCATGAATATGAAGATGAGAAATTTTCTAGGTCCAAGAAGGCTCATACTCCAGTAGATAAAAAAATGGTGGATTTGTTGAGATCAGTCTCCAAGTTGGATATTGTTGGTTGTGGAGCCTTATTATATTCCTAATTCAGAGGTCTTTGTTTTCAGCCATGTTTATACCCCATGAAAACTTTACACCCATAAATAATGTACTCTCCTCCACGAGGGGGAGCACAGGGGGGGTTACCCCCCCAATGGGGTCCAAAGGGGCTATCCTCCTGGCTGGGGGGTCCAGGGGCAAGCGGGCCCCCGAAGGAAAATTACATTGTAAATGTATATTGTAATTTCATAGTAAATCTAGACCATTCCTTATAAGGTCGTAGATCTGGCGCTAGAAGTTATGTTAGGGATTTTTTCCCTAKAAGGCAACCTTCTTTTATGAGGGAAATGTATTACAGTTATGTATCATAGTGAATATTGTATTCTGAATGGGGAGACTKTGATAGAAAGAAGAGGAAATTACAACGGGTGTGTCATAGGTTGTATCCCTTCATTTGTTGGATAATAATAAAGGAAGGACCTGGCGATTTCTCTGGTGGACGTAGCCCACACTAGGTGAACCATGTATATCTATGTCTCTATTGTATTGTGTATMTTCCATGTTTTATTTCCACATTTTTTTTATTTTATTGCTCTGCGATCCTKTTTTTTTAACATGTCTCACCTTCCATCCACCAAGCAAGGAAATGATTGTGTATATTTGGTGGTTGATAGGTTTTCAAAGATGACCATTTTCATAGCCTGCAAGAAGAGCATCACAACAACAAATACTGCCCAATTCTTCTTCGAACGAGTGTGGGTTCATTTTTTGATACCACAGACCATCATCTTTGATCGGGACAACATGTTCCTCAACATATTTTGGTCGAGTCGCTGGTCACTGTTGGACACCAAGCTCACTAAATCCACTGCCTTTCACCCTCAAAACGATGACCAAACAAAGGTTCTCAATTGGATGATTGTGCAGACCCTACACATGTATAACTCTAAGCATCCACATACATGGGAGGAGAGTCATCCCTATGTTCATCACAGCTACAAAAGGGATCTCCATAGCTCCACTGACCATAACCCCTTTCAGGTGGGGTTGGGATTCTAACCCTTGGGTCTCAATGATGTTGCACTACCTCTTGTAACCACACAGACATATTCTTCCCATGTTCACTTTGAGGCCGACAAAACCACCCGATTCATTGAGCGGATTTAGCACATCGACCAACATGTCTATGATATTTTGCAGAAAGCCAATGCTAAGTACAAGCAATGCCATGATCAACACCAGGTACCATACAAGTTTTAGGTGGGATACAAGGTCTGGCTACATTTGCAGAAAGAACACCTTACAGGTCCCCATCAATATCTTCATCTACTTCTCTATGGTCCTTACACCATCACCAAGGTTGTGGGTGATAATTCTTTTGAGCTCAACACTCCCCCCTTCCTTGAATTTCACCCAATGTTCAATGTGGACCTCCTCTGACCATATTTTCCACTATTATTGGACACCTTGGAGATCACAAAATAGTTGACACCAATAGAGCTCAACCCTGACTGCATGGAATAGGMATCCACTGATCAGATAGTGGACACACAGGTCAAGGRMACTTTCCAATAAAGGATCCAGCTTTATCAGGTTGTCAAGGCAGGGAAACTCCTGCACCAAGGAAAGAAAATCACTCGGATMCAAATTCARAAAATTATTCCTCACCTGATGGGGGTGCTCAACGAAATGGAGATCATTGATTTCTAAGGGGGGAGGACTGATCCAAGTGGATATTGGTGGTCAYCGACCTATTCCAACTAGCTCCGCTTGACATTTTTTAGTTCAGCATGTTCTTCTGTAATTTTTTGTAAATGTGGTTCTACACTTATGGGGTTTTTTGACTCCCTACACAACTTCCAGGTGGAGATTGGTGGYCGCCCACCTAATCCAACTGGCTTATTTTGGAAGTTTTCATGTACTTCCATGGTCATTTTAGGGCCCTAAATGGTGTTTTTTTGGCTTGCCACAATGAAACTGCAGATGAAGTCATATATTGATGGAATAATGTATGTTTATCAAAAATAMATTTCCAATGGGCTATCACGTGCCTAAAACAGATGTCGTATGCAAAAGTTACGACCCTGGGAAGTTCGAGCAAGTTGTTTTCAATTCTGTAGTTTTACAGTTTCAGCCTATTTTATTTATTCAATAGAAGTTATTGCTCACTCAATATCTTTTTTTGTTCTCTGTATCTTTGTTTTATTGTATTCAATATGCAATTCATTTCATTCTGCTCATAAATTTGGGTCATGTTGTTTCTCTCAAGTGTTCCTCTTCTCGATTAAATTCAAAGTCTTACACAAAGTTTTCTTTAATTTCCTCCCAATTTAACATATGGCCACAAGATTCTTCAATCTTATACCATTTATTTGGTAATTCATCTAATGTGATTGGAAACATGTGGGACCATACCCTTTCCTCTTTGTAACCTATCCTTTTCCACTCGATTTTGCATCGATGAATATGTTATACTAGATCATACCCAATCTTGAAAATGGGGATATCAACCACTTTGGATAGCTTCTGGTCTCTGAAACGTTCGATGAAATATGTTGACATGGTCATCCACATTTGTAACCTGGGCGAGTGTGTTTCCCACCATCTTTCAGCTTGGCCTGTGAAGATTTCCACAAGGCTCTACATCCTACCTTTCTCTCTAATGGATTTCTACACTTCTTCGACATGTGTCGAAGGTGTATGTCATTCATTATATTGTAAGGGATTTCTTATTCGACCGTCAGTCGGTATGAGAGTGGGAGTCTGTTGAATTTTCTTTTCATATACTATTGGAAATTCTTGTATCGAGTAGAACGTTCTAGGATTATTTGGGATGATTTCAATGGACCAACAATCTTTCGTGTGTGCTTCATAATTCTCGATTTTCCAGTTATATAGATCAAAGTCAAAATTATGTCCAACCAAAATGGGAGATTATCTCAAAATTTCTCTTTGTGCAGTCAGTTCTACATAATCTCTTTGTTTGTTTTTTATTTGATATAGGCATCGTCCTATTGGTCTTCATCCCATGATTCATTCCATGGTTTTCCTTCTTTTATATCCAAGGGAATGATTGTTTTTCTTCCATTGCTTTTAATTTGATTTTATCTTTTTCCAAAGAGATATTTACTTTCATTTTTTGACCCCATGGTCAACTGACAAGTGCTATATACGCTGTCATCCCCATGACTAGGGTGATGAATTCATATTCGAGTTGAGTCAGAATACCCAAAAATTTTAGTGTCAGTGTTTCTTAGTATACCAATGGGCTTTATCAACCTTGGATCCACAAGTTTGAGATAGTTGAGAGTTGGTGCTAAAGAAATTCGACCTAGTCTTATCCAAGTTTCTCGGGGTAATATATTAACTTGAGATCCAAAATAGAAAACCACTTGTTTGATCAATACTTCATTGATTTCTACATAAAATCGTGGGTCATAATATTTATGCGTATATAAGAGTTGTCTGCCATCCTTTGATGGCCTTTGTCCTTCTTTGTATTCTTTTAATATATTTAGCAGCTCTAGCAATCGACCAACTAATTATTTTTCATGTAATAGTTGTAGGAATTCTTGTATAATATCTTCATTATGTATTCCAATGTTTTTCTTAAAGAATCTGATAGATTCTTTCATAATTTGTTCTTCTTTATCAGGATTTGGAAAGAAACTATCCTTCCTTCTCTGTTGGTCATGTAAGGTGGTATTATTAATATCTCATCATGTGCCATATCTTGTGATGATATTTAAATTATTTGAATTCAACACTGCTTCTTTTGATACTGCGTGTAGAAGATTTACATTTTTTATCGTCATAATTTTTTCGAGTACTATTGGGAACTCTTCTAATGAGTGGCCACCGACACCGCATATATTGCATAATTTCAAGTCAATTCTATGTTTCATTGGGAAATATAGACTGATGTGGCCATCTTTACAACAATTTTAGCAGTATGGTCATCCTCGACCTCGACCTCGACCACCAAATCAACCACAACCTACTTGACCTTGACCTCGACAATAGTAGTCATCTCTTCGAGTGTAATTGTTAGCTTGGTTGGTGGCTTCTATGTAATAGAGTGTTCAAACACTAGCTTTATTTCGTGCATTGAAATGACATTCTGATGTTTTTTGATTGGAAGCTTCGCAGATATGGTACCTCTTAGTTTTTTTCAAATTATGTGGACAATATTGTACATTATGATCAGTCAAACACTCACATAGGTTCCAATATTTTTGAGCTTGTATTTTGTGTGCATTTGTTTTTGGTGGTGGTTGATTGCTAAGGTTAAATGTTTCCTCTGTATGTCCTTCTTCACAGCATGAAGTGCACCAAAGTTCATCTCTCCTTATGGACAAATTCTTTATCGTTTGTTGTAAGTTCTCTATTTTTTCTTCAAGTCTTTTAGTCGATGAAGAAGTCAATGGGTCATCGTGATCCAACTCAATGCACTTTGATTTTTGTAATGGATATCCATAGGTGTTCATTTCATACAAGCGTAGTGGGGAGCGGATATATTATAATAAACCAGTTATATACCACTGAACTGGAAATATTTGGTTGATTCTTGTCGGAATTTGGCTCAAGAGATCTTTGAATCTTTTATCATACTCTTGTATCAACTCGCCTGGTCATTGTTTTATTTATTTTAAATTTTTTGCATCCAAGTGTGTGACATATTGGACTTTGAAAAACGTTAGAAAAACTATATTTATGTCTGAATTTTTTTGGTTTTGATTTTCTATGAAGTTCATAAACCATGTCAGGGCACAGTGTCATAGGGAAGCTCTGAATTGTGCCATCTATTTATCTTCAACTGTTATGTCTACGGTATCTCAGAATTTTTCGCACATGAACCAGTGTCTTTTTGGTTCCTCATCTCCCTCATATAGGGGGATGTGGTTGAATCCCATTTTTATTGTCTTTTTAGTGGTACTCACTTTCTGTGGTGTTTGAGTTACCATAATTTTCAACTAAGTTGTTGAATCCTCGGTCAGGTTTTCTTGTGTCACTTTTTTTGTTGGTTGATCTTTTAATGGGTGGTACTCAAGGAATAAGTGTTTCTTGTTGACTACATAAATTATATCTTCGGTTTGAGAACTTTGATTTTTATACTCGACTAAACATTTCTCCAATAGTCGTGTCGATTCATGACTATAACTAGTTTCTTTTCTTTATAATAGATTTGGCAAGGGAGTTGAGTCAGTGAGATCATTAATTTGGATGATCATGTTTTCAGCTTCATTTTTTCTAGCTCAACAATGATTACATCTTGTAGGTTTCCATGCTCGTTGGTTCTATACCATAATCTTGCATATTGGTCATCAATCTGAAGTCTTTGCTGGAGAAATTATTTTATTCGTGGGCTAGTTTCTAGTGCAGGAGAAGTGTGTATCGTTGGTCCTGTCTCTTGGTTCGTATTTCGGTTGATAGGCATTCAATCTAGCCTCTATAAAATCTACATCACTACATCTATCGAGGGACACCGTAGTTGTTGTTATTTCCAGATCTGGTTGATTCATTTAAGACTTAGAATGCTCACACTCTCTATCAAGATTACCCTCCTCGATCATTTTTTCTATTTGACTTCTGACTATTCCATAGATTACAAATTTCTTCCCTTTTCTTTTGCCTTTTATTTCGCTCTAATGTTTGGATGTTAGTGGATTTCTTGCGTGCTTGCTTTCCTCTCAATAACATTTATGCTTTAGTAATCATAAATTTTGGTATGCTTTCCTTGTGGCATCTCACAAATTCAACTAACCCCCCATCACCACCCCGACTTACTTGAAGTCGATATTAATAGCCATGTTCATTTATTCAAAAAATAATCCCAATCTTGTCTTGTGTCTTTGCACTTTGTGTCAAGAAATTCTTCCCACTCTTCATCCCTCTCTTGATAGTCACTATTTGGTAACGGTGTTCCTAGTTGAGGTCAATATTGAACAATGTCACTAAATCCCTTGTCGAGGAGGAATATATGAAGAAGTGTTGAAACAATACACAAGAATCCTTAGTGCAATTCGGTGTAAAATTTGTATTTTATTCTATCAAGAGATGTTCGATCTTCAACAGCTTGCTCTGAGATATTGTCTTCTAAAAATCTCACGAACCAGTCATGAAAATTCATTCATCCTTCGTTCATAAGGTTGAGGCCTAGTTTCTTGTTAGTTGTCAAATTATGCATTACCGACTTGTTGATGTACTGAAATAACACTTCACGGAGGAATTATAAAAATGTTTCGGGGGTTTCTGAGAAGAATCTTTCTCTTTCTTCTGCGAGTGAAATATTGTTTCTTCCGACGTAATTCTTGATGTAATTCTCAGTATTGTTCTCCCACCATTCACGTATGTCTTGAAGGGTTAAAATTTATGTATACTTCTTCATGCTCGGGTCCAGAACTACCAGAAATGGAACCAATGTTGTAATCTAAGGGAAACTAGGGAGAGTTACCAGTAGTCCTTACATAAGCAACATAGAATACACACACACACACACATATATATATAGAAAATGATATACACAAGTAGTGAGAGCCCAAAGATATATATTTATTAAAGGATATAGTAATGCAATACAATTTATACAATCTCTCGTATACAGATATCAAAGTCTCCATGTGCTTGTCTATTTATATTCCTACATGTCTAGTTACTAGGCAGTTCTAACTACTTAACTGCCTGGGTCGGTCGGTTAGCAGATACTTCGATCAACTTACATTTTCGACTGCAATAATTGACCAACTATCTCTTATTCGATTGTCAGGTCTAGTTAACATATTCGACTAGCCCATACAACAATACTTCAAATGGGGATTTCTTCTTCTCATTGCTTTTATTGGTCTTAGAGAAAAAAATTATGCTATGCTATAGTTTTTACTTTTGCAAAACTTTGTTAACAAGTATGACTAAGGGTAAGACCTTTTTTGAAGTGTTTGGTGCACCTGAAATATGTAATTTTCATGTTATATATGAATAAATATTAATTTTTTTAATGTGAAAAAATAAAGAGATGATTTTTCCTTGAGAAAAGAAGTTTTACTTCCTCCGTGGCAAAAAAAAATTATCTAAATAAATATGATACTTTATTAAATGCAATACTTTATTAAATACGATACTTTATTACCAATTATATAGCATGAGTCATTTCATTCTTTATACCTATTAATATGTAATAAAAAGATTAATTTAATGAAACGATATAAAACCATGATTACTTTATCTCATAAATGTAAGAAATTATATTGCACACAATGTGGAAAGATAAATAAAAAAAAGCTTCATCAATATTATTGTAGTTCGTCCTATAAAACTTATTTATAAAACCACAAAAGTGTGGGGGTGCAACCACTTAATTTCTAACATCAATATTAATATTACATTCCACAAAGTGTGTGGGGGTGTAGCCACTTAGTTTCTCACATCAATATTAATATCACATTGCATGGGTTACATATCCAACATATATTAACATCAATATCAATAACTCTTACATGAAGTAGCATGATATAGGTTCACTTTCATAGCATAATGGTGTAAATTATCTCAGTTAATGGTGTAAATCATAGCATAATGGTGTAAATTATCTCAGTTTATGATCGATACCTATATGATAATTTATATAAGGGTTTTACAAAGATAAAAGTTAATGAGGTTATGATAGAGTTCATATTCATGAACATAATACAATATTTCAAATTTAGTGCATTATTATGTAAAATGTTGATGAATCTCATTTCCATTTTATGATCAATACCTATATGGTAATTTATATAAGAGCTTTGCAAAAATAAATGTTAATGAGATTATGATATTCATGAACATAATACAATATTTCAAATTTAGTGCATTGTTATGTAAAATTATTGATGAATCTCATTTCCACTTTATAGAGTAACTAGCCTTTTAAATGCCATCATATATTTTTAATAATTAAAATAAAGTTTTAAAACTAATTATTAATTTTTTTTAAGGAAAACAAATCACTTTAAACTTTTTAGGAAACTATTTTCAATAAATTTCATGTTTAAATTTTTTATTTATTATTTAGAAAATTTTTAACATTAAAATGTAACAATAACAATCATTTAAAGTAAAAAAAATAAAATTTAAAACATTAAATTAATTTGAAATTTATTATTTAGATTTTAGTTCCTTCACTAACATGTTTTCAACAACTCATATCATTTTTTATGTTAAAAATAAGCATTAAAAGAAAATAAATTCAAAAAATTATGTTGATAGAGACCTTTAAATTATATCTCACTACACACCTCTCTCGCTCATATGTAAGTGCAATGCTTTCGAGAAAAACCCAAAGCAAAATTTAAGAAATTAATAGACTATACAAAAGGTACATAATCCTTTTCATTTACCAAGATTGACTAATGTTGATGTTGGCAAATTCCTTTCAAGTTTAAAGATGGGATTTTAGACTCACAAATTGTTGGTATCTACAAAAGTTATTGATTTTATGTGATAACATCCTCCCTTATCCTCGTAGTAACTATTGTCTTATACTTTGTGAGTACTCTTTGACTTATTCTTGGTCCTCGACCAAGTTTTGAGGAAACATTGGTCGTGGTTGACCATTTTGGGGACTTCGATAGGATGGTCGAAGATGGAACGCCCAGGCGAAGCGAAGATCACAGGATCTCACCCATTTTGTGGGCTTTTTGGGCTTTTTGGGTTTATGTAAAAGGTATGGGATGTCGGCCCATGGGTTTACCCATGCTTAGGACTTTTTGTAATGTATAAATAAGTAGCTAGGCGATGTAAGTTGGGGTGTTCTAGAGGTCATTGGCTTAGTGCATGACTAGAGTATGTTAAGACTTGCAAAGCTAAGTGCAAGTGATTGTAAGAGGCTTTGTGCACAGATTGTGTAAGGCTTTGTGCCCTGACCTTATCCGGGGAAGGAGGATCTGGCGAGGTGCACGCAGATCTCCTATCCTTTGTGGAGTTGGCTCTGTGGCTTGGTGCCTATAAGAAGATTGGAGACTAATAAAGAAGAAGAAGAGTTGGTGGACATAACCCCACATTGGGGTGAACCATGTATATCATTTGTTGATGTGATTTGTGCAGTGATGTTCATGTTGTTTATGTGTTTATCTTCTTAGTGCATCGACCTTTATATATGTTAGATAGATATATGGATACTTAGTGCTCTATTAATGGTAAATGAATGCTAGATCTGAGTTAATGTTATGTGCTAAATGATTGGAAAGTACTTGATCTTGGTTGTTACTGTGTTGTTCTGTATTTAGGGTTTAATCTGCGATGTGAATAAGATTTATGTACTAATTCATGTTGATTAGTTAAGTGCTTTGTTAAGTGTTGTAATCACATATCTGTGTCCCAGCTAGGTTGTAGAAACCTGAGTCCTACAATCCCACTTCCTCTACCTCGGGTGAGACTTCATCTACTTCACAGGTGTTCCCGAAAGGGCCGGTAGTTAGGGTTTTGTTGGTGCATTGTTGAAGCGTTGAACCCTGGGTCTGCCCCTGTGCCAACAAATGGTTCCGTTGTCGGGACCTGAAACTGTGATTGTTGGGAACTAAAGAAAAGAGAAAGCTTTGTGTGTAGATATGTTGATGTATTGTGCAGTATTCTACTTGACTTTCGAAACTCGATGCTAAGAGAGAAGCCCGATCTGAAGAAAAGAGGTAAGATCTTAAAGCTTTGTGCTATGGTAAAGGTAAGATAAGTGGAAATTTTTTCTTCAGAAATAGATATGTTTGATAGATTTCGTCCTAGTCTGAAAACTAGGGCACGGCTAGAAGAAAGAGTTGATCTGAATAAATTTCATAGATATAGTGAAAGATATGTTATTCTTATGCATAGAAAGAATTTTTGGAATAACAAATGGATGCAGGAACCTAGAAAGAATTTTTGCAGGTCCATCATTATGATCCCAATGTGCAGTACAGGAAAGGTTGGGGATCGTTTAAAAGAAAGAGAGGATTGGAACTGTGTTATAATTGCAGAAGACCAATACATCTTGTTAAGGAATGCCCTGGTATAGGTCCTATTTGTATTTGTTGTAAAGCTATTGGTCATGAAGTTGAGTATTTCCCTAGAATGATTGCTAAAGTTGAAAAGATGAACATGAGACAAGAAAACTATAAAGAAGGACAAAAGACTAAGGATATGTTAGAGAACCAGAAAGAATCAGAGACTATATTATTACAGATGAAAGAAGCATTGAATAATCACAGAGACATCAGGCTACCAGAGATCTTAAAAGAGAAGCACTACATAGAAACAAGAATAGAAGACTTCGGCATAGAATATCTATTGGATGAAGAAACACATGTGAATATTAGACCATAAAGCACTTGGGAAATTTTCAGAAAGCTTGCTATGATTCCTTCATTGTGAGGGATAGGATTGTTAAAGGAAAGATGATAACCCTATGTGGAATAGTTACTAATGTGCCTATGATTTCCCATGAAGCATCGATCAAAGAAGAATTTAAAGTCATTAAATTCGTTGAGAAAAGTGCCCCTTTTTCACTTTTGTTAGGAAAGACCTGGATTGAGAAAGATTAGATCCGAAGGAAAGAAGAGGAGAAAGCTGCAAAACAGAAAAAGCAAGAATTAAGGGACTTCATAGCTAGAAAAATAAAGCGACTAATACAAGAACAAGAGGATAAGTTGAAGCAACATAGGGCCATAGAAATAGATATCAAAGTTGGAAGAACACAAGAAGGTTTAGAGAACCTTTCCATATGGGAAATAAGTACATTCACCTCAGAAATAGTAAGAAAAGTGGTATTACCTTTGAAACCTTGTAACACCCTGTTTCCCCCAGTTTGTAAAAATATAACTGGACTGGCCAAGAACTATGGAAAACTCATAAATGTGAATATGTGATGTAAACGGACCTTGAGGAAAAGGTCAATGAATGTGAATAACATTATGAATTTTATTGCAGGACTGCTGAGAGGGGATGTGCAGAAAAAGAGACCACGATGGCGGTGGAAGGCACATGCAAAGGTGGCATTAACTTCCACCAAGAATTAATACCGTATTTGGACTCCACTGGCCCGGAGAACCAAAAGCGGCTCACTGGCCCTGAATTAAATGACTCGCAGGCTGGTAGGTGAAAGGATTAATGAGGGATGGGGAGGTGAACCGCCTATCCTTAGAGCCGTCAGGCCTGACCAGCACGAGGGTAATCGTGTCGCACGCAACCTCGCAAGAGAGTAAGGCATGGGGTAGAAGCGATTAGGGGTAGACGCAAGGGGAGAAATCTAGCATTACGCAGAGTGAGTGATAGCAGAGAGGAAGGATTGCAACCTTCGCTACTGGTCACTGAAAAACGGGGACGCAGTCTCACAGCATCGTGGTCTCAGCTCGGGGGTGCCTAGTGGTAAATCTGCTGGGAGTCGCTAAGCCTACGGTTGGGTGGAAATGAGCACCCCTCTCAGCAGTTGCACTCGCTTTTGGTGTTATTTCTGATAAGTGTTTTACATATTGCATCTTGAAATTCATATGCTGATAAATATGCTCATGAACTGTGAAATTGTGAATGATTACAGTATAAGAATGTTTGTGCAGTGTTTTGATAAGAAATGATAGATATATGCTTATAACAGAAAAATCCACGCATGGCTTATGTTGATAAATGAATTTAATTAAGCATAAGTCGAACCAAGACAGACTTCCAGTCCATTCTCGGGAATTTGTTTCCCCTTATCAGTCTCCAGGAATGCCCCAGAATAGATCTCTCCACAGAGATTCCCTCCTTGGAAAGGTTTACCAAGAACCTGGAAAAAGGACTTGAATGTGCAAGTATTAACAACCCTGTATGAGGAGGAATGACCCTCTTAAAATCCCGAAGTAGCGGTGTAGGGATAAGTATCGATCAACGGACGAGATTCCGTCAGAAGACCCATGGTCATTCACGACCGTTAGATTGACGAAAGAAAACAAGGGAGTTGCATACCTTGCCCCTTTTTCCTCTATCTTCATGAATAGCGAGGAAATCGGGATCGTAGACCCCCAAGGTCCATGAGAACCTCTGGACCGTTGATTTTTCCACGTCCACGAAATAGCGGGAGAGTGCGCGACATGGGACAGACCTGAGCCATTAGATCTTAGCTAGAACAAACCGACAGTCGTTGGATCTGTTAAGAGATGCATGAGGGTTAATCCCTCGTGAACTAGAGGTTGAAAGTCTCGACAAGAGGCGTGGCCATCGGGATACCGACGTTCTTGAAATCGGGAGTCACGATGATATGAGATCAGGAATTTTCATAGTGAAAATTTCGGAATCAATCTGAGTTGTCCATCGTAGGAGGACACGTGGGAAAGATCGGTAACAACCGTTAGATTTGGGGAAGGATCGTGGATGATAGTACCTTGACCCCTCTCCTCCCTTGCAAATCAATGCACGAATGTGATCCTTTCGGAGGATCCAGGGTCTATAATGACCGTTAGATTTAAGAAAGAGAGGCAGGCATTAATGCCACGACCCCTTCTTTTTCCCTTGCAAGAGATGAAGGAATCGGGACCATAGACCCCATGGTCCACGGAAGTGCCTGGACCATCCATCTATAGAGCACATGTGGCCACTGGTAAGCGCTTCGGCGTTTCGGCACCCAAAAAACAAAAGGGCAAAGAACCCTTGTCTTTGCAAGTCGCAAAATTCCAATCACCGAAGCCTCAAAATGGAGTGAGGTGTGATTAAGATTGAGAAAAACCAGGACTGGATCGAGACCGTTGATCATCCCCAAAATACCATGACCGTCGATCTTGGTTGAGGGTCGTCTCCGTCCATCAAAGGGACACATGGCTGTCGGTCGACGTTTCGGCGTTTCAGCATCCGAGGAACCAAAAGGAAAGAAAACCTTGCCTTCGTGAGTCATGTAATCCTGATACCTGAAATCCCGTGGACCGTTGGATCCACACTCCTAAGAGTCGTCGATCTCTTACACGACTTTCCATATTGGAAATCAGAGATTTGAATGACGAAGATTTTTGGAGTCGTTGCACTTCGAACTCTCGAGTACCGAAACCCCGAAAGGATCCATGTCGTTGGATTAGGGGAGGCTTATAGCCATCGATCTCCCTTTGGAGGGAAACATTGGAGACCTCGGAAGTTTCAGAAATTTGAATGGGGAAAGGTAGAAGTCGTGTATCGCGATTCCCCGAATCACGAAAAGATGATAAGCTCTTGGCGGACTTAAGCATGTGGACACCGTATAGGGTCACATAGACAAGACCCCAAGAGAGAAACTTGCCCCTTGGTAGCCCCGTCGGGGTTCGACGTTTCACTTTTTCAAGCTTCGGGGTTTGCAGAGTCGAGCGACTCGACGTTCCGGTACCATTGAGTCGTGAAGTGCGAAAAGACGTCGTGTTGATTCGGCCCATAGTCGTGAACTACAATCATATGAAGGTGGAAAAAGGAAAGAGCTAGCCTGCGCTAAGCCCCGTAAGAATTCGGGGATTCTAATTGTTGAGAAATCAACGAAAAAGTTTGATTTGCGTAGTGAGTATGTGACAAAGTGGTATCAAAGCATGGTTACAACACTCGGCCTGATTGGGCTCATGCACGAGTTGTGCATAAGCTCCGTTTGAAGTACTCCTATGAAGAGTAACCCCTAACATAACTCTCTTTTCCAGGATTAAAAACTTGGAAATGAGAACCCGGCTGTATATGCATGTGAAAGAGATATAAATTATGCACAAATTATAAAAATGTATTTAACTCTTGACTAATAACCAGCGTTTTTATTTTCACTCAAGCAGACGATCAACCATGGGAATCTATAGACGCAAAGTATGGTGACTCACCAAGAGGTGAGAGAAGGCTCCCACAACAGAGACGAAGATTCTGATGAAAGAAGAGCAATAGGAACCCCTCCAGACCTAGCCGAGACTGTGAGGATTCTCAGGGTTGAACTGCAAAGCTGCAAGGCCGACAATGAAAGGATGATGAAAGAACAAGAAAAGAAAACCGAAATTAATGCAGTTTTACTACAGAGCTTATCCGACCTACAATGACAAATGCAGCATGAACCTGAGATGCAGAATCATGATCGTATCAGTGGCCATACTGAGAGAAGCACCTCAAGAAAGGTCCACCCCAGAGGTAAAGGACCAGTGCCAGACGATTCCACTGAGAAGGAAGCTGGCGATTCAGAAGGCTCTTCCAGTAGCAGGNGACCAGTTCCTATTCTCAAAGAAAACAAAAGAATCAAAAGACTTCCAAGGGTCATAAATTTGAGGAATTCAGAAAGGCCAAACCGCCCTCCTTCGACAGTGAGATAAAGAAGGGAGAGGAAGTCGAGGCCTGGCTACTTGGATTGGATAAATATTTCAAAGTCCATGATTTTTTAGAAAATTTGAAGGCCTGAGTGGCCACTTTCAATCTGAACGGAAAATCTTCCATTTGGTGGGAAGATCTTAAGAACATAAAAGGGGTCCACGAGGAGGACCTATCTTGGAAACGGTTTGAGAAGTACTTCCAGAAGAAGTATTTGTCGGAAAGATATTTCGACGAGAAGGCTAAAGAGTTTTATGAACTCAGACTGGGGAAACTCACTATAGAGGAATATGTCAACAAATTCCTCAACTTATTGAGATATGTACCCTACATCAAATCAGAGAAGGCGAAGGCGCAACGCTTTATCAGTGGGATACCCAAGGAATACAAGAACTGAATCGAATTCGACGAGCCAAAGACCTTAGAAGACACTATACGAAAGGCAACATATTTTCATGAACAATATGGACATCAGGCAGAGTCTCGTGGAGACTGGAAACAGAAGAGTGGTTCGAGATTTCAGAAAAAGGGGATTAAACCCTCAGGATTTAAAAACTACAAGAAGAAGCCTAGAACGAACTATCCATCTCGAAGTGTACTCCAGCAGAACTTTCCCTCGGTGGACGGAAATAAAACTTCTGGACCTATACCAGTGAAGACTAATAATCCACAGAAAGAACCTCTGAAATGTTGGGGTTGCGGAGAAGAGCATCTCCTGAGAGATTTTTCACACCGACAACAGAACATTCG